>CAUYQS010014916.1:0-17898 GCA_963574585.1 Otolemur crassicaudatus
CTGTGGCGGGCGCCTGTGGTCCCAGCTGCTTGGGAGGCGGAGGCAGGAGACTCGCTTGAGCCCAGGAGTTGGAGGTTGCTGTGAGCTGTGGTGCCATGGCACTCTACCCAGGGGGACAGCTTGAGGCTCTGTCTCAAAAAAAAAAAAGACTTATAACTCCAAAGGGGAAGAATGATGGAATGAGGGCACTCTCTTGGCAAACGCAAGCATAGGTGATGCCCACATATACCTGACAAAAGGAGAGTCAGAAAGGAGAACTTGTCCACTTTTAAGGATTGCCCAAAGAGAAGAGTTTCTGATATTTCCCTATTCTTCAGACCAAAGTAACTACAGTTACAGTTTGGTCGTAAATGAGAAGTGTCTTTTAAGGATAATCAGCTCTCTTTGCTCTGATCCTGTGTGCATCAGCACTTTTCCTGAGCAGCCTCTGGGCTCTTGAGCAGATGTGTGTGTCGGACAGGGACTTCCCTTCCCTGGTAGCTCGTGCTGAATCTGCGTCAGGTATGGCTCATTGAAAAATAAAAAATAACTAGAACAGACCAGCCACCTGTACAAATGCTTAGTTTTTGCAACTCATTTTCCCAAATCTGATTTTCTTCATGTGTACAAATACAATGGAGCTTCATTACCAGCAAACTTAGGCTGTGAATCATCACGAGATCATGTTCCTCAAAATCATCTGCCTGCCTTCCCATTTCCTCATTAACTTCTTCATTCAGCCATTCAGCAAATATTTATTGCATACCCACTGTGTGCTAGGCACCATTCTAAATGCTAGAGTGAACAAAATAAACAAAAATCCAGAGATAGGCCCCCCAAAATTATGCCACAAATAAGTGAATTATAGAATTACACAGTGAAAAAGTGCTAGAAATACCATGAAGGGGGGGAACATAGAAGAGGAAAGAGAATGCCATGGGGGGTGGGGGGTCATTTTAAATAAAGGGGCCCTGGAATGAGGGTCTACCTGCCTGTCACTGATACCCAATAGGCAGAGATGGGGATAGGTCCACCAACCTTTATTAGTCAGAAGGCCAGTGATTCTGGAGAACAGTAAGGGTAGCCTCTCTAAGACTGTTCTGCTCTTCCATTTTCAAGACTTTATATATGAAAGTTCAAAGTAAAAACCATGTCAATTTTTATCTTAAACAATAATAATCGGCACAAAAAATCACCCACAATAATGATCAGCATAATCTATGACCCAAAACAACATTCCAATGCAAAAGTTAATCTCCTAAATCAATTACCCTAAACTACTCAAGATATGTAGTTAAAGCTGAATTTACAAAACAGCAAGACTGGGCAGACATGAGATGAAGGCCATGTGGGACCTGAACCAAGCAGACCAGCTGTGACATCTAGGGCCTCGCCTAACTAACTCCATCTCATTTTCACCACACACTCTCAGGAAGACCTCACTGAGGAGGACACACTGGAGAAAATTCCTGAAAGAAGTGAGAAAGAGAAATGGACAATGTGATATTTGAAGGAAGAGCTTTCCAGCAAGTAAGAACAGCAAGGGCAAAGGCCCTGAGGCGGGAGCATGCCTCGTGCATTTGAGGAAGAACTCAGGAGAAGTGAGCAGAGATTTAAATGCTAGACATTTAAAGTTATAAGCCAAAAGGGAGTGAGGTAGGAGGGAGGCAGACTGTGCAGGGTCTTGGGGGCCTTTGTTATCATTTTAGCTTTTACACAGGGTGAGATGAGAGGCCACCGCAGGATTAAAATAGAGAGGCGACAGGATCTGATCTAACATTTCACATTTAATTGTGGGAGTGGGTCTAGAGCAGTTATGTCAGTTTGTTTGGTACATGGAGGAAAAACACAATGGTAACTTGGACCAGAATGAGAACAGTGGAAATGGTAAGATGTCATCAGACTGTGGATATGTTTTCCAAGGAGAACCAACCAGGCTTGCTGATGCAAGAACAGTCAAGCATAACCCCAGATATTTCGGCCTGCATGACTGAAAGGATAGAGCTGGCCTTAACTGACCAGGAGAGCTAAGAGGAGACCAGGCTTGGAGTTGGCTCTGGACGTGTCCGGTTGGAGATGCTTCTGGACAGCCAAGTAGAGAGGTCAGGTGGGCAGGTGATGAATGAGTCTGGAGTTCAGGAGAGAAGTTCAGGCTGGGGACATAAATTTAGGAGTGTCAGCAGTTAGATGACATTAAAGCCATGAGACAGATGAGCTCACCAGTCAGCATTGATGGAAAAGAAAAGAGACCCAGCCCCAGGGCATCTCAGCACTACAGGCCCAGGCCTGGAACTAAAGAGAATCATCAGCAAAGGAGACCGGCTGCTGAGTCAGGTGCTTCCCAGGGGCAGGGCAGCTGCATCAAAGCCACAGGAGGGCTTATCAGTGGCTGCGCATTTGGCAGTGTGAAAGTCCCAGTGCTCTGGGCAAGAGCAGTGTCAGGGAAGCCCGACTAGACTCTGAGTTCTGGGGTAAAAGGGAGCAGAAAGGAAGGGGTAGGGGAAGAGGGTGTTAATTTGTTTGAACTGGTTTCATTTTTTTTTAAAGGTGGGAGAAACTACCACCTGAAAGGGGTTTGGTGTGTACCCAGAGGCAAGACCAGGAGAGGTTCAGGCCATGTTTAACAAAGGGAACAGAGATCCTCCTGGGCAAAGATGGCATCTGCGCCAATGGTGGCTGGAGTGCTACCAGATGAAGAGGGTCCAACCACCTGCAACTGTCAGCCAATATGGAAAGACAGGGATAGGTCCACCAAACTTTATTTGTCAGAAGGCCAGCAATTCTGGACAACAGTGAGAGTACCCTCTCCAAGACTGTTCTGTTCCTCCATTTCCAAAATCACAGTTTTATACATGAAAGTTCAAAGTTCAAACCATGTTTATCTTAAACAATAATCAGCATAATCCAAGACCCAAAACCACACTCCAATTCTTCCAATTCAAAAGTTAATCTCCTAAATCAATCCTCCTAAACTACTCAAAACAGGCATCTTTAGGGTGGCAGCTAAATTTACAAAACAGTAAAAACAGGAGACAGGAGGTAAAGGTCACTTACGACCTAAACAGACCAGACCCCTGTGTCATGCTGGCCCTAGCCTGACTTACTCCATCTTATTTTTACCACATGTGCTCTCGGGAGGCTTGCTTTTATACTCATTGTAGGAGAAGAGGATTGCACACTTGCTGTAAGGTTCTGGAGGGCGAGGGTCTTTCCCTAGCAACTCTTGGGGCAAGGCTACGTAGTCCTTTTGTTCTAAGAGGAGAGGAAGAGGGGGAGGAACGGGGAGGGGGAGAAAGAGTAGAGGTCCCCAACACTGCCTGCGTGCATGCTGACAGAAATGTTCCAACACAGGGTAAAATTGATGATTCAGGATGCAAAGGATGGCAGGAATGGTAGTGTCCTTAAAGAGATGAAAGGAAATGAAACCCTAATAATATTAATAATGAAAATAATGACACTATCAATAACATTTAGTTAGTGCTTATATGCTCCAAGCCCTCCCTGCTCTAACCGCTTTGTACCTCCTCTGATCCTCCCAGTATCCCCAGGAGATAGGAAATGTCTGTCTGCAACCTAGCCTGAGGAAAGCCAGACACAGCATTCATATTCCCCATACGTGGTGAATTTGGCTGCAATTACCTCCCTCTCCCTCTCAAATTCCGCTACCCTTCCCCGCCGCCCCCCCCCCCCAGGGCTGGCATCCTTCCTTCCTTCCTTTCCTTGGGATGCCAGCCATTCTCTGGCTCCCTTGCTCCTCCCCCATCTTCCCTTCTCTCTCCTCTCTTATCTCTTCCCCCCATTCTCTTCTCTGTCTCTAGTATAAAATATTTTTATATTCTAATCTTGGCCTAGAGAAATTCCTTTCTCATCCAGTGAGTAGCATCCACTGAGCATTTCTAAACCTACCAAGAAGGAAGGAAAGAAGGGAGGAAAGGAGGGGAGGAAGAGAAAGAAAGAGCTAGCAGGGACATTTCTCAGCTGTGTAGTTCCTGAGGCTGACTTAGACGTTCTCTCTGTCCTGCCAACCTCTAACACCCAGTTCTGCTTCACTTCTACAAAATAAAGGTTGCTCGGTTCTTTTTTTTTTTTGAGACAGTCTCACTATGTCACCATGGCATCACAGGTCACAGCAACCTCAAACTCTCAGGCTTAAACGAATTTCTTGCCTCAGCCTCCCAAGCAGCTGGGACTACAGGCACCCACCACAACACCCAGCTATTTGTTGTTGCAGTTGTCATTGTCGTTTTAGCTGGCCCAGGCTGGGTTTGAACCCGTCAACTTCAGCATATGTGGCTGGTGCCGTAACCACTGTACTACAGTCGCTGAGCCAAGCTCTGCTGACTTTAAATGAGGATAGGAACACAGATTAGCCTTAGAGGAAGTTCACAGCTGTGCATTGCTCTGTGCCTGGCACACATTGGCACTGACCCTGATGCCTCACTGGAGATATGTGGAATGCCCACCTGAGATCAGCAGACGGAGGAGGCAGGCTGAACATCAAGATCTGATAATTTGGCTCAGCACCTGTGGCTCAAGTGGCAAAGGTGCCAGCCACATACACCTAAGGTGGCGGGTTTGAATCCAGCCTGGGCCCGCCAAACAACAAGGACGTCTGCAACCAAAAAAATAGCCCGGCATTGTGGCAGGCACCTGTGGTCCCAGCTATTTGGGAGGCTGAGGCAGAAGACTTGCTTGAGCCCAGGAGTTGGAGGTTGCTGTGAGCTGTGATGCCACAGCATTCTACCCAGGGGGACAGCTTGAAGCTCTGGCTCAAAAAAAAAAAAAAAAAAAAAATCTGATAATTTAATATCCCATAGTCATGATTTGTAATTTTCAAATACTGGCAATAGAATAAGAAAGTTTTTTTAACAATAGGAATCCAGTTAAATATATTCTGTTTGACCCAATGACACCTCCCCCAAGGAAGGAGTAGGCTGTGCCCATGTCCATGGACAGAAGCCCAGGACCTATTTTTTACTGAAAAAACAAGTTACAGAAAACTAAGTATACTATGAACAATTTACTCTTAACTTCAATAAGTAAATGTTGTGTTTCGGGAAAAGAGAAGAGTTTTAAATGTGCATAGAAAGATCACATGGCTGTATCCTAAGTGGTGTGCTCCAAGGAGTGGGCATGGAGAAGGCCAGGAATTGTTGGGCTTTCATTTGTATGCAAAGTTTGTACAATACACACTAATATTGTTTGCAATTTTTTGGAATAAATAATTGTTTAATAAATGAATGAGTTAAAATTTGGTATAATCTTTTATTTATATAGATATCTTACAAAAGAGCTATTGGCATAATTGAGTTTTTTATTAATAGCTTTCTTTTTCCTTCTATTATATTGTGAATGTCCTTCCATGACAATAGTCCCCTAATTTATTTTTTCAGCCATGCCAAAATCCCATTAAACCAAGTTTGCCATCAAGAGCCCAACATTCACCGTGACGCTGACCACAGAAGGCAGGGAGGGATCTGTGGTGAAGGTCAGGGGCCTACCCTGGTCCTGCTCAGCTAATGAAGTGATGAGCTTCTTCTCTGATTGCAAAATCCAAAATGGCACAGCAGGTATTCGTTTCATCTACACCAGAGAAGTGCAGGGATCTGGGTGAAACCTACCCTTTTCCCATGATCTGGTTCGCTGAAAGATCAACTCACAATTATGGTACATTAATAACAGAAAGGTTTATTTCCAAATACCAAGTGCATAGAGGGAACCAGAAGAATGATTACCCAAAGTCTCAGTCATGGTCACAGACCTTCATAGATACCTTTTAGAAGGGAGAGGGGAGAATGTGGAAAGTATAGGTGTAGCAAGTGATTGCTGGGGGATGCTGTGTAGATGAGTGGACACAGATTGATTTGTAGATTAACCTGAGAGACAGGTATTGTGCTTCAATACCTGACCTTGGGGCCAGGTCTATTAGCATGTAATAAGGAAATCAGCAGCCCCTTCTGATTCTCAGTCAGGTCACTCAGGTTTTATGTAGATAGAGGAAAGGCCTCCTTCAATGCTTCCTGGTTATCAATGGTGTTTAATTCTAAATATATATATATATTTTTTAAGACATTGTCTCACTTTGTTGCCTTTGGTAAAGTGCTGTGGCGTCACAGCTCATAGTAACCTCAAACTCTTGGGCTCAAGGATTCACTTGCCTCAGCCTCCTGAGTAGCTGGGATTATTGGCACCCGCCATAATGCCCGGCTATTTTTAGAGTCAGGGTCTCTCTCTGGCTCAGGCTGGTCTCCAACCTGTGCCCTCAGGCAATCTGCCCGCCTGGGCCTCCCAGAGTGCTAGGGTTATAGGCGTGAGCCACCATGCCCAGCCATAATTCTAAATATTCTTTATACCAAGGAGTCATATTTGGGGGCAAAATTTCCTTAGCTCCTTTAGAAGGAAGACCAAGTGGTGAAGCATTTGTTGAACTTGAATCCAAAGATGAAGTGAAAATGGCTTTGAAGAAGGACAGAGAAACCACAGGACATGGATATGTTGAAGTATTCAAGTCCAACATGTTTGAATTTTTAATAAGTGAGAGGATTAGGGATAAAGTCCAACCACGGTCTGCACAAGGAGAGGAGGCCAGTCCAGGGATTAAGGATAGGCTTCATTTTTAAGGAGCAGAATGGAGTCTGACCAGAAGTCATCTCAGCTCACAGTTTCAAGGGGCTTTAATTAGTGTAGTTGGAATGTAGGAGACATGAGAGGTGAGGGAAGTCATCCTTCCTGCAGAGTGAATGATGCAGTATCCCAGACTGATTTCAGCAATACTGCCTTCCACAGAGGTGTTAATCTTGCACAAAGGCCTTATCTCTAGTGCCAGCCAGGGCCAAGGTAGGAGATTCTGATGCTTCCCAGGCACAGTGGCCCTAAAGCATTTCAGGAGGGTGGGAGGGGGTCGCCATTTGGTCTCTGACCTGCTTTCTATCACTAGCTGTCCTCCCAGGATGGCTGTACTCAGGTCAGGGTCATGAGGATTTACAGGAGTATGAGAATAAGGTTGTTGTAATCATACAATTTGGTTTCTGGCCTGCTTTCTTTTTCTACCTGTCTCCCAAAGAGCTGCACTTTTGTCAGGGGGGGCCTCTACCAATATTCAGCGGGAGTGTCCAACCTTTTTGTTTTCTATCACACATTGAAAGAAGAGGTATCTTGGGCCACACATTGTCTACACAAACATTAATTAAAGCTGAGGAACAAAAAAAAGTCTGTACATACTTTTCATAGTATCCACTACCAGGATAAGCAAAACCATCCTCTAATGATCCCCATGGGGCCTACAGGGATTCAGCTGCAGTTACCTAAATATATTCTCTTGGTAAATCACACTGTTCAAAAATTTAAAGAATTTACTGGGGTTTTTTTGTTTGTTTGTTTGTTTTGTGACAGAGTCCCTGGGATTGAGTGCTGTGGTGTCATCATAGCTCACAGCAACTTCAAACTCCTGGTTCAAGCCATCCTCTTACCTCAGCCTCCTAAGTAGGTGGAACTATAGGTACCCACCACAACTTCTGGCTAATTTTTCTATTTTTACTAGAGATGGGGGTCTCACTCTTGCTTGAGTTGGTCTTGAACTCTGATCTCAAGAAATCTACCTGCCTTGACCTCCCAGACTGCTAACATTACAGGCAAGAGCCACTGAGCTGGACCTAGGAATTTTTTTTAATCTATTGGACTTTTAAGCCCAGTGCTGATTTTTCAATAACCATCCACACTCATTTGCTCACAAGACTGAATTTTCTCAGTTCTCTGACACTATGTGTGGCTTGCCCGCAGTTACCAAGAGCTGCAAATTGGTCTCTCCTACAGCCTTTCCCTCTGTGCATATTTATAACTTCCTGTCCTCTTTTGAAAGAAAAAAAAATGTAGAGTTACAAAAAGGTTTGCTATAGGGGATATTTAACCCAGTCATTAAGCCAAACAAACTTTATGACAAAATGATTTATTTTGAACCTAACTCCCCATTTAAATATTAGAGTGGATAATACATCAACACCACAGGATCTCGTGTAAACCCAAGGAATCTGGAAATAGATTATATTTCTGTAAAGTTTTAATAATAAATAAATTCTAGTTAAAACCAGTCCAACAGATCATGTTTGTCAGCCGGAGGAAGCATGGGTAATAAGTAAGGCTACTGAAATGCCCTTTTAAAAATGACTTGACTACTATGTGAAGAAGTGTGGCCTTGAGCATAAACGCATTAAATGGGCAACAGCAACCTCAACGGGGGCTTCTACCAATCTCCACAAAGGCTGGCATGTATAGTTCATCAAGGAAGGCCTGTGGACATTGGAATGGTCACTCTGGGACTGCACAGCTATGTCCAGCCAAGACCACCCCCACCTGAGGTAAGCCCTGGGCCCCACCAGAAAGGTATAGAAGGCAGTTGTGCTCCATATCTCTGGCAGTTCCAGGCTTTGGAGGAAGAGAAGACAGTGTTTAAATCTACCTCCTCCTCTTACTAAAGCTGAGCCACATAGCCTTTCTGAACCTCATTATTTCATCTACAGAATGGTAAGCTGACAATACATAACACCACAGAAACACGGCCACACACAGTGAAAAAATCCAGGTAAAATAACACATTAATGACATCTTGGGCAGAGTTAAGTACTCAATAAATATTAGTCTTCTTCCTTCAAAGTAAAGTCTATTTCCAAAGCCACTGGATACCAGGTGAACTCAAGAATGCTCTGACACTTCTTGTCCGAAAATTTTGCTAAAGCAAAATTGGCTATTGTGTTTGGAATAATGTCCCCTTGCCACCCTACTGTATAGAGATGTTGTGAAGACTGAGATTCTCCAAAGTAATGACAGATCTATACAAGTATAAGCAGTAATGTCATTATTACTATGCCTTTCCAATGAAATGGCAGGTGCTGCCAAAACTCCAAGATGAGAAAGAACCTTATAGAATGTGTAACTCTCTCCTAGAGTTACCATTGTGCCATTGGAAAACTGCATCCAGAGAGGTGTGACCTATTCAAGGTAACACAGTGTGTGAGGGGTGGAGCCAGCATTAGAATGTAGCCTCCTGGCTCAGCACCCATAGCACAGTGGTTATGGCACCATCCACATACACTGAGGGTGGCCATTTTGAACCCAGCCCAGGCCTGCTAAACAACTGCAACAACAACAACAAAATAGCCGGGCACTGTGGTAGGCACCTGTAGTCCCAGCTACTTGGGAGGCTGAGGCAAGAGAATAGCTGGAGCCCAAGAATTTGAGGTTGCTGTGAGCTGTGATGCCACGGCACTCTACCAAGGGTGACATAGTGAGACTCTATCTCAAAAAAAAAAAAAAAAGAAAGAACATAGCCTCTGAACCTCAGAACAGTGCAGGCTCCACCAGACAGGGAGGCAATCCTTAATAAACTCTATCTCACTGTATGCTGGACAGTCCAATCTGTGGCACAGAGCTACATCCAAATGTTCTGCTCAGCGCCTGTGGCTCAAGCGGCTAAGGCACCAAATGTTCTGATGTTGGAAAATATAATATTTTAACTTATGGCCATGTGTATCCCATAGTATCCCCAGAGCAGGCATAGCATAATGTCTAATATATAGGAGACATTAAAAAGTACTTATTGAATGAATGAGAAAGTGATTAAATGGGTGACAAGAATCATTACAGAAAGAACAAAGAAACAAATTAAAAACATGAATTATATACACATTGGTTTGTGTGAGTACATATATAAATGTTAGGGTGGAGACTTAAGAAGAGCTGATGGTGCAGGCAGGGAAAAATTTCTCATGCAGAGATTGGGATAAAGAGAAGAAATAGGTTATTTACTTTTCCAGATAGAAAAGGGCCAGCACAGAAGTGCGGAGAGAATGATGATAGAAAGAACCAGATATTCGGACTTTTTATTTAGGGGTTACAAAGAGGGTGAATTAGATGTATGGCTGTAGCCAAATTAACAGATCACTGTGAACTGCATATCTGGATCCCCTCTCTTCCTAAAGGTAGGTTGATGAGAGAGGTGGCTGCTTTCCCTTTGGAAATAGGCTTATCACTGCTGATTGTGGTCTTGCCATTGATTCTGCCCCGGAAGTATAGTTTTGGGTAGGAACTAAAGCCTGTAGCTTGCAGACTTGCTATCTACTCAGGAACTACTCAAGACTGTAAAAGCAGATCCTAAAAGGCAGTTTTTAGTTAATAGGTCTAGCCGTTGTAAAAGTTTTACACTTTCCCTTCTGCCTGCTCAGGCTTTTTAGATGTCATGAAAACAGAACCCCAGAGGGTGCTTGTCAGTGAGGAGGGACAAAGAGTGAGCACCAATATAATTGCTCTTAGCCCTTACTGAGAAACTATGAGTTAGATAATTTTTCTGTTATTGTAGCAAGGCCATCCTTTCATAAAAACTTTAGTTACCTATAATTGGAAATATACAAATAAACCTTAAGAGAGTCGTTCCAATTTCACTTGTAAAAAGAGCAGAAAGAAGAGAATGATAGTTTCAAAGTGACTTCATCATATTTTTAAGAAAGGCAAAGAAATCTTTGTGTCTCATTTTTAATAAGACTTGCTAATATATCACACAACTAGTTGAGAAAAGGTGTTTGTTTACTTATTAGTTTTTGCCAAAGTAGAGACAACTTGGGGAAGAAGTTTGCTGTTTGCTGGGAATCTTCATTGCCTGTAACAGAAGGGAAATGAAAGATCTTGTACTTTTCAACACATTTGACATTCCAGGAAATGTTACAATGATAACAGAAGCAGTTACTCCATTAAATGTATTTCACAAAGAGAAAGGTACTTAAACTTTTTTCAAGGAAGGAAAAAGTTGTTGGATTCAGCACCAAATGCCCTGAGGCTGAGAGATGCACATGCACAGGGAGGGGAGAGGGCAGGAGACCTGGGAGCTGTGAGCAAAGGAAAAGCAGTAAGGCCATGAGGGCCCAGGTGCCCAGCAGCCTCTGGAAAGAACCTGCTGGAGCCCAGCTGCAGCCCATCCCCACACACCCTCCAAGGAAGGAAACTGAGTCCATAGGAGAAAGGACCTCCCAGGAGCATTTCAGCAGTGGCCTTCTGGAGATCATGGCTAATGACAGAACTTTAGGCAGCAGACAGAGGTGTGCAGAAACTAGAGGGGTTCCTGGGGCTCCTTGGAGCAGCCTGACTGCCTCCAGCCCTAGAGTGCACATCCTGCAGTCAAATGATCACCACCAGGAGAAACAAATGTAGACAGAATTCAAATTGAGAACACGGCCAAGTGACTTTTTGATACAAGAGGTCCTTTGAGAAACTTCCAGAAACAGCCTGTGCCTTTAGCTCCTTCTGTGAGGAGCTGCTCTTCCCAGTGCCACAGGGGCCAGGAAGCTCCTGCTCAGAAATGCCAGAGCCCAAATCAAACCCTATTGCAGACATTCCATCTCAATTTAGCTGTTTTATAGCCCAAGATTGACAATATGACACACTTTTATTTTTCATCCAGAAAGCAAACAAATGTAAGGCTTTGCACGCAGAGGGTAAAAGCCAAATGTGGCTATTATTCCCCATTAAACCAGAAAGTGTCAAGCTCTCCACCCTCAGGAAGAGGCTTAGAGGCAGTAATGGAGAGGCATTTATTGCCTAGAGAAGGAAGTGACAGACACTAAGGGACGAGGCAACTGTGCTCTCCCCTTCAGGCTGCTACTTCCAAAATCTTGCAGGTGCAAACCTGAGTTACAGAGGGAGTTCCTGTCCCAGGCCTCAAGCCCTGTTGGTCATCCTCTAGCTTCAGCAGCTGCCTTCCAGAAACTCTCAGCCTTATAGCAGGGGGGACACCATGGGATATCCTCTCAGCACAGCTGAGACCTTCCAGAACATTCCATACTCATCACCAACAAAACAAAGATGCATTATTTCGTTTAATCCTCACCTACAACCAAATAGAAAGGTTATTATTTTAATCCTCATTTTTCACATGAGGAAATTGAGATTTACAGAGATTAACTAACTTGAAAGAGATTAAACTCCCAAATGAAGACTCAGGAAGTAATCAGGATGCCTTGGAAAGGGAGGGGTTGAAGTGGCAGAAAATGCCTCCTTTTTAAAAAAAAAAAAAAAAAGCTTATGTTCTCTTTCTGAAAAAAGCTTATGTATCCTAATTTTCTATGTGGATGAGAGGGTGGACACGCTGGGAAGAATACATGAGATGACAGACGTCAGGAGGCACAGCGGCCCACAGCAAGCACCAGGTCAACTGTCGGTGTCACCATTAATTTACACAGCTTTCCTCTGAGAAATTGATATTTCCCGCCACTTACCATTGAGGAGACTGAGGCTTTACCAGATCCAGATTTGCCTGAGGCCATCAAGCCAGGAAGTGAAATTGCTGGAAGGAAAAGCCACTTCCCACCTAGGCTAGACCCCTTCCAGCCGCCTCAGCTGCCTCCCAGATGCACCCTGCCTTCCTTCAGTGCACCCCAAACTGCACCGTGGGTTCACTGCTTTATTTAATGCACACAACAGCTTGGTGAAGATGGTATCCTGTTACTGTGCAGTAAAAATTACCATGTGTTAGAGCTTTGAGACTTCCAAATGAAATGCCTGTAGCTTTACTTTTCAATCCTTGTGTTGGTACCAAAATTTGGGGACTCTGAGAACTGTCAGACAAGGAACACATCGCCCATTTTTACAATATTTCAGTTCTGAATCTGTAAAGACCTAAATTTGAAGAAAGGAAAAAAAAATCATATAAAATGAGAAGATTAAAGATCTCTGAGTATTCAAAAGAAAAACCAGAAAGAAAAGCTTTTTTTTTCCCTTTGATTCAACCAGCAGTCCAGGTGACAAGCAAGGCGTTAGGTCTATTAAGATGATGTAATGAAGATTCTGCAGACAGTCTCTCAGGACCTTCTCTTTACTTTTGAAGATGGCACTGAGGTTATTTTAAATAATGTTTTAATTTCTTTACCTCACCCTGGTAGAATTATGTTCTGAGGGTGTCCTTCTCTACTTACTTCATATTATAAAGAGAAAATCCCATGTCTAATAATGCATATCTGAGTTGTACTCAGTAAAACTTTGAGGCTAAAACCCCTGTAAACCAAAAAAAAAAAAAAAAGATCTCACCTTTGGGGGTACATAGGAGAATTTTAAGGGCAGAGCCCTGCACCTGGCCTTTGCTCCCACACTGGCGCTCTACACAATGTACTCTTGGACCAAGCTGTGTCATCGGATGGGCAGGCAGTGCCTGGAGGACTCAACTGCCTGGCAGGGATCTAGGTCTTATTGAGGGGGAATATTATAGGGAGGAGGTTACTTTCTAACAACTCATTAAGTTGCTCATTTGTTTAATATAGTTTTCTGTGCTTGTATTGGTTTTTTGTTTGTTTGTTTGTTTGCAGTTTTGGCTGAGGCTGGGCTTGAACCTACCACCTCCAATATATGTGGCCGGCGCCCTACTCCTTGAGTCATTTTTTTTAAAAGGTGTTTTTATTTTATCTGGGAGGCCAAAGCAGGAGGATGCCTTAAGCTCAGAAGGTTGAGCCCAGCCTTCGCCAGACATCATGGTGGGCACCTATAGGCCCAGCTACTCAGGAGGCTGAGGCAGGAGGATCGCTTGAGCCCAGGAGTTTGAGGTTGCTATGAGCTATGATAACACCACAGCACTCAGAATAAAACTCTGTCTCAAAAAAAAAAAAAAAAAAAAATTAAAAAGGTGTTTTTTGTTTTATCAGAGGCTGACTACAAGCAAGGTAGGGTGCCAAACTCCATGGGTTTGAGATTTCTTGTATTTGCTTTATTGACTGCTGAGTCCTAAACACCTAGAAAAGAGCCTGGCATGTAACCAGCACTCAATAAATATTTATTAAACATTCTTGAAATTACACACATGAAAAAGACATTCTTCATTCTATATTTGTCAAAACCCAAGAAAGTACACCGAGAGTGGACCCTGGTGTAAACTGCACTGTGGGCAGCAGTGACGTGTCAGCTCATGTTTGATCGTGGACTGGAGCGAAGGCCACCCTCCGCTTCAGGATGTTGATTGTGGAGAAGATCGTACCTGTGTGATGTGGGTATATGGGAAGTCTCTCAAATTTGTTGTGAACCTAAAACTGCTCTAAAAATAAAGTCTACTTAAAAACATCTTTAAGACATGAAACTATTAAAATACTAGAAGAAAGTGTAGGGAAAACTCTTGAAGAAATTGGCCTGGACAAATATTTTATGAGGAGGACCCCCCCCCCAGGCAATTGAAGCAACACCAAAAATACACTACTGGGACCTCCTCAAATTAAAAAGCTTCTGCACAGCCAAGAACACAGTAAGAAAAGCAAGCAGACAGCCCTCAGAATGGGAAAAGATATTTGCTGGTTATGTTTCCAACAAAGGTTTAATAACCAGAATCCACAAAGAACTCAAACATATTAGCAAGAAGGGAACAAGTGATCCCAACTGAGGGTGGGCAAGGGACTTGAAGAGAAACTTCTCTGAAAAAGACAGACACATGACCTACAGACATATGAAAAAATGCTCACTATCATTAATCATCAGAGAAATGCAAATCAAAACAACTTTGAGATATCATCTAACACCAGTAAGATTAGCCCATATCACAAAATCCCAAAATCACAGATGCTGGCGGGGTTGTGGAGAAAAGGGAACACTTCTACACTGCTGGTGGGGTTGCAAACTAATACGCCCCTTTTGGAAAGTCATCTGGAGAACACTTAGAGAACTAAAAATAGATCTGCCATTTGATCCTATAATTCCTCTGCTAGGTATATATCAAGAAGACCAAAAATCCCGCTACAATACAGATATTTGTACCAGAATGTTCATTGCAGCCCAATTCACAATTGCTAGGACATGGAAGAAGCCCAAGTGCCCATCAACCCATGAATGGATCAACAAATTGTGGTATATGTACACCATGGAATACTGTGCAGCCATAAAGAAAGACAGAGACTTTACTTCCTTCATGTTTACATGGATAGAGCTGGAAAATATTCTTCTTAGCAAAGTATCTCAAGAATGGAAGAAAAAGTATCCAATGTACTCAACCCTACTATGAAACTAATAGTTAGCTATCATAGAAAAGCTATAACCCAATTTTAGCCCAAGAATATGGGCAAAGGGGAGAGGGAGGGGAGGGGAGGGGGAAAGATGGGTGAAGGAAAGGGGATTGTTGGGATGATGCCTATGATCTATCCTATAAGGGTACATGTGAATCTTTCTAAATGTGGAATATAAATGTCTTAACACAACAACTATGAGAATGACATGAAGGCTATGTTGGCCAATTGGATGAGAATACTTCAAACTATATGTGGAAACAACACATTGTACCCCATTATAGTATTAATGCGCACCGCTATGATTTAATAAATTAAAAAAAAATAAAAATAAAAACATCTTTAAAACACTAACTTATTCATTTCCTCATGAGAAGGGATACTTGATACAATGTAGATTCTTCATAGGATTTAGCCTCATTCAGTAGGTCTGCGCTGGGGCCCAGGAATAGGAATTATTTTTAACTTTGTATTATGAATATTTTCAAATATATAGAAAAATGGAGACTAATCTGAGGATCATTCATGTGCCTATTACCTAGATTAACAGTTAACATTTTTACTAGGTTTGTCTTAACTTTTTTGCTGAAACATTTTAAATAAATTATGTAGACACCATAAAAATAAGAACATTTTCCTTCCTAAAACCAATATCATTACACAGCTAACAAAATTAATCATAATCCTTTATTATCACTAATTCCCAATCCATATTCAAATTTTGCTAGTAGCTAAAAAATTGTATGTTACTCCCAGTTCATTCCTGCCAGGATCCTTCAGCAGGGCCAGAGTATCCAAGTCTCGCTGACCATGTGCTACCTAATAGCTTTATCACCCACTGAATGATTCTTTTTTTTTTTTGTACGAAAGGTCTTTATTGGTGGGGGGAGGGAGGCTGCAGAGCAGCACCGAGGAGGAGAGAAAAGAGGGGAGAGAGATAAGGAGAGAGTGGGGAAGAGAAGAGAGAGAGTAGCATGGAGAAGAGCGAGGGGGATGAGAGAGAAAAGAGAGAGAGCAGAGAAGGAATGCAGAGAGGGGCAGGAAAGAGAGAGCCCACTGAATGATTCACATCTCAAGCAATTATTTCACTAAGGGCTGCAAAATAGCAATTTTTCTATTTCTATTATTCGTTCTCTAACAGCTGACAATCTTAGAGACAGAGAGAGAACTCAAGAGAGAGGGAGAAAAACATCAATTACTCCTACTGGAAAGGCAAGGTAAATAATCATTAATTTTGAGTTATCACTTTTCAGAGTAAGGAGTAGGTGACAAATGATACTTTGTTTATTTTGTTATGTTCTCTGGCTTTCTCTGTTCTCAAGAGTTTATAGACTTACGGATTATTTTATATATTCCTTGTGCTTCATTCCACTGCAGTTCTCTTTGTGAAGTTCAAACAGTTCCATCTTTAGCCAGTAAGAGCCCCTCAAACCAGCTCTCTTTCTGACATAAAGCAAGGTGTCCAGGCTCACCTTATACAATACCTTGCCCAGACTCCAAATCAGCTATTTCTCTGATGAGCTCTGGTTTCTTTTACTGGGAAATGGTGTTTAGAGAACAAAGTCTAAGTGCTAGGCGTACATAACTGCTCTGGAATGTCAATGCTTCTAAGTCCTTCCAATGGACCGAGTTGGAGGGAAATATATATGTATATTTTAAAGTCACATATGCATATTGAAATTTCCAATTCAAATGTAACAACACAAATTTAACATTTTTGTTTTTACATTTACATAGCTTTTCTCTTATACTAAAATAGTACTTATTTGTTTTATTTATTGATATAAAACATATATCAATAATTTCAAAATAAAAATACTAGTATTATAACTTGCTTTAAACTCTTTTTTTTTGAGACAGAGTCTCACAATGTCACCCTTGGTAGAGTGCCATGGTGTCACAGCTCACAGCAACCTCCAACTCTTGGGCTTATGTGATTCTCTTGCTTCAGCCTCCCAAGTAGCTGAGACTACAGGCGCCCACCACAACACTTAGCTATTTTTTGTTGCAGTTATCATTGCTGTTCAGCTGGCCCAGGCTGGGTTCAAACCCACCAGCCTCGGTGTATATGGCTGACACCGTAACCACTGTGCTACGGGCAATAAACCACTTTAAACTCTTGAATTACATTTAAAATATCTTTTACCCTAAGAATATATCCCAGAAGCATAGATTGTTATTGTTTTCTAAAACATTTGAAATAATTATTTTTTTACCATGTTTGTTACTAATTTGATATAAAATTAGATTCACTGGCTGGACACAATGGCACAGGCTGTAATCCTAGCATTCTGGGAGGCCAAGGCAGGTAGATTGCCTGAACAAGAGAACATGTCTCTAAAACCTAGCTGGGTGATGTGGCAGGTATCTGTAGTCCCAAGCTACTTGGGAGGCTAAGGCAAAAGAATCACTTGAGCCCAAGAGTTTAAGGTTGCTGTGAGCTGTGAAGCCATAGCACTCTACCGAGGGCGACAAAGTGAGACTCTGTCTCAAGAAAAAAAAAATAAAATTTATTTATTTTACATATCAAAGACCTTTGTTTGAATACTAAATGATTTACTAAGTCAAAAAAAATCAAAATAGATACAAGTCTTGATTCCATCACTATCTCCTTCATCTTGCAATTATTTTTCCTTTTTTTTTTTTTGAGACAGAGTCCCACTCTGTCACCTGGGCTAGAGTGAGTGCTATGGCATCATAGCTTATAGCAACCTCAAAGCCCTGGGCTCGAGTGATCCTCTTGCCTCAGCCACCCAAGTAGCTAGGACTGCAGTCATGAGCTACCATGCCCAGCTAATTTTCCTACTTTTAGTAGAGATGGTGTCTCTCTTTGCTCAGGCTGGTCTTGGACTCCTGGCCTTAAGTACTTCTCCTTCCTCAGCTTCCCCGAGTGCTAAAATTA
>CAUYQS010014921.1:0-35221 GCA_963574585.1 Otolemur crassicaudatus
GTCCCAGCTACTTGGGAGGCGGAGGCAGGAGACTCGCTTGAGCCCAGAAGTTGGAGGTTGCTGTGAGCTGTAATGCCACGGCACTCTACCCAGGGGGACAGCTTGAGGCTCTGTCTCAAAAAAAAAAAAAAAAAAAAAAAAGAAAGAAAATGTTCTTTATTTCTGGTAATATTAATATAGCCACTCCAGCTTTCTTATGTTTACTGTTTGCATGATTTTTTTTCAAGTTTGTTAATTGCAATCTATTTATAACTATGGATCTAAAATGTCTTCGGTAGATAGTATATAGTTGGGTCTTGGATATCTTTTTTTTTTTAGGACAGAGTATCACTATGTCACCCTTGGTAGAGTGCCGTGGCGTCATAGCTTAGAGCAAACTCAAACTCTTGGGCTTAAGCGATTCTCTTGCCTCAGCCTCCTGAGTAGCTAGGACTACAGGCACCACCACAATGCCCAGCTATTTTTGGTCACAGTTGCAGTTGTCATTGTTGTTTAGCAGGCCTGGGCTGGACTCAACCCCCCCAGCCTCGATGTATGTGGTCAGTGCCCTACCCACTGAGCTATAGGCACCAAGCAAAGGTCTTGGTTTTTTTAAAAAAACATTGAGTCTGATAATTTCTTTATGATTGGATTACTTATTCAATTTATATTTAATGTTATCAGTTGGAATTATGTCTGCCAGTTCTTCTTCTTCTTTTTTTTTTTTTTTGAGACAGAGTCTCACTCTGCCATCCTGGTGTAGAGTACCACGGTGTCATCATAGCTCATAGCAACATCCAGCTCTTGAGCTCAAGGGATCCTCATGCCTCAGCTTCTTAAATAGGTGGGACTATAGGCACCCACCATAGTGCTGAGCTAATTTTTCTATTTTTAGTAGAGATGGAGTCTCATTCTTGCTGAGGCTGGTCTTAAACTCCTGAGCTCAATGGAGTCACCTGCCTCGGCCTCCCAGAGTGCTAGCATTACAGGTGTGAGCCACTGCGCCCAGTCCATTTTAATTGTTTTAATGTTTCTTTTTTTTCTCCTTTTTTAAAAAGTTGTTTTCTTTGTAGTTTTTTACAGTAAACTCTAGGGCTTACCATACACATCATAACTTATCAGACTCCAGTTTAGATTTATGCCAACTTAATTCCAGTGAGATATAGAAATGTTAATCTACACAGGTCTATTTCCTCTGTTCTTTTTTGGTGCTATTATTATACCATATTATATCTGTGCATGTTACAAATCCAACAATACATTCTGACAGGTGCCTATAGCACAGTGGTTATAGCACCGGCCACATACACCAAGGCAGGCGGGTTCAAACCCAGCCCCAGCCAGCTAAAACAATAATGGCAACTGCAAAAACAACAACAAAAAAGTAGCTGGGCATTGTGATGGTAGCCTGTAGTCCCAGCTACTTGGGAGGCTGAGGCAAGAGAATCACTTGAGCCCAAGAGTTTGAGGTTGCTGTGAGCTTTGATGCCCCAGCACTCTACTGAGGGTAGTAACAGCTTGAGATTGTGTCTCAAAAAAAAAAAAATACGTTCTTACAAACATTAAGTTATATAATTTTTGAGATAGAATCTCACTGTATCACCCTAGGTAGAGTGCCTTGGCATCATAGTTCACAGCAACCTCTAATTCCTGGGTTTAAGCAATTCTCTTGCCTTAGCCTCCCGAGTAGCTGGGACTACAGGTGCCCACCACAATGCCCGACTATGTTTTGGTTGTAATTGTCATTGTTGTTTGGCAGGCCGGGGGTGGATTCGATCCTGCCAGCTGTGGTGTATGTGGCTGGCGCCTTAGCCACTTGAGCTACAGGCGCCGAGCCTGCTCCCATTTCTTCGCTCTCACACAGCTTTGGTTCCTCTCACTTCCTTTGTGCTGTCATGGTCAACATTTCTATGTGTCATAGGCCCGATAATGTAATTATATACACAATATTTTACACTATTGCTTTTTAAATCACTTAGATAAGGATGGAGAAGAAATAAGCATACCTACTGCCTTTTATAATTATAGAATTACCTTTCCTGCCACTTTGTCTTCTTTCACGGTAATTCAGATTGCTGCCTGGGGTAACTTATATTTGAAGTGTTATTTATTTTACCACCTACCTATTTGTTTTTTTAAAAACCCCAAATAATACACAACAACAAAAAAAGAGGTACTCTTTAGTCCATCTGTTAGTTCCCTGGCAATTCTGCCGCAAGTGTTATTACATGCAGTTAATGTTAAGATAAAAAACACAAGAGCAGTCACCACACTGCCTGTGCTTGCCCACCTGTCTGAATGCTGGGTTTTCCCTAAAAAGAGCAGCACTGGCAGTTCTGTGTTGTCAGCTAGCACGTACCATGTCTGTCCAGTTCTGTGTTGTCAGCTAACACATACCATGTCTGTCCAGGCCCAAGGGCAGAGGACATGACTGTGCTGAAACACAGTAAAAACAGGCTCATAAAATTATCACCAGGATAGAGCCTGAAAGTCAGAGCAAGGGAGAGAATTTTAATTGCCTTCCTCATTTTGTCAAGGTGGCGTTTGTTTTGTTTTGTTTTGTTTTGTTTCCTAGCCTTTTATGGCTGTAAATTATGTTTTGTTGTGTGTGCTTTTGTTTAATCTTACTCTCATTATAACAGTGCTACATGCTCGTGGAGACTATTTAGGAAATTCAGAAGAGAATAGAAATTTCCTGACCCAGAGATAACCGTTCAATATTCTGGAGCTCTCTCTCTCTTTTTCTCTGAAGCATATATGTTTATAGGTATTTATAATATTTAAATGGCATCCAAATTTGTGTTTAGGGTTGCCTGAAACCTGAGATTTATATCATAGTCAATTTCACTTTTTATTTTTTGTAAAAAAGGTTTTTTTCTTAGTAGTTGCTCTGGGGCTTACCAAACACATCGTAACGTCAGAATCTAGTTCCTATGTATACCAACATAATTCCAGTGAGATATAGAGATGTCATTTCTACCCAGGCCTATTTCCTCTGCCCTCTTTTTGTGCTATCATTGTTACATATTATAGTTGCGTATGTCACAAACTCACTATTTCATTATTATAAATAAATATATGTTCTTCCACAGTATTTGTTTTGCCTGTGATTACAGCTATGCCTGCATCGCCCTAAGATTTAACATGGGATATTCCTATTGTTATTTCCTATTTTTGATTGATCGTGACTGCCTTGTTCATGATGATTTTGATGACTTTCATGCACATTACTAGATCTTTTATACTTAGATTAACCCTATCTTCAGCTCTCAATTTTGATGCACTTCTTACACATCAAGAATAGATCTTCAAGTAGTTGTAAGGGAGTGCTTGGCAGCCCTGGCCTTTGCAGCAAGGCCTTGTGTAAGATTTTGGAATAACTCTCTTTTCTTCTCAAAATGCTTTTATTGATTGATTGATTGATTTTTATTTATTTCTTTATTTTGAGACAGAGTCTCAAGCTATTGCTCTGGGTAGAATGCTGTGGCATCGTAGCTCACAGCAACCTCTCGGGCTCCAGTGATCCTCTTGCCTCAGTTGTTTTGTTTTTAATAGAGACAAGGTCTCGCTTTTTACTCAGGCTGGTTTCCAAGCTGTGAGCTCAACCTAACCACCTGCCTTGGCCTCCCGGAGTGCTGGGATTACAGGCGCCAGCTGCCTTGCCAGGGCTCAAAATGCTTTTAATGGTGCTTCTTTGTATTCTGGTGAGTGACACTAGCCTCCACCTCTTTGCCTAAATGGCACTAGAGCCTGCTGTCACTCCATGTTTATATACTGTTTGTCCTGCCGTTGACCCTCTGATGGAGCCCCTCTCCTGCCTTCTTGGGCACCAGGCAAGTCTGTCCCACTTAGTCTTTTCTCTTTCCTTCCTCCCTTAAATCATCATGTTTGCGGAATAAAACAGTGTGTGCCACGTACATATTAATTAATCATACCAAAAAGTCACTTGATTATGGGGAAGCATATAAATTATATTTGTAACAGGAAAAAAGAAGATAATTTAGTGTGAAGAGAAAATGCTGAAGAAAAGGACAAGCTAGGAAAGGTGAAGTAAGATTTTACGTATGTTTTCAGATGAGATGGTACTATTTTCCTAAATATACCGTCTCCTTGTTAGGGTATGAATTTGTACACGGGCTGAGCAAGATTTCTCACACAAAGATTAGAATAGTTAAGAAGGGTGGTACCCACAGCTCAGTGGGTAGGGGGCTGGCAATATACACCAAGGCTGGTGGGTTTGAACCTGGCCCGGGCCAGCTAAACAACGACAACGGCAACAACAGAAAAGAAAAATAGCCAGGCTTTGTGGTGGGAGCCTGTGGTCCCAGCTACTTGGGAGGTGAGGCAAGAGAATCACTTAAGCCCAAGAGTTTGAGGTTGCTGTGAGCTGTGACGCCATGGCACTCTACCCAGGGCAACAGCTTGAAACTCTGTCTCAAAAAGAAAGCAATTAAGAAGTAAATAGTTTATTTTACCTTAAAGATTAGAATAGCTTTGATGAAGGAAAATTTTACTTCCCTAAGGTGGGAAGGGCATGACACAAGAGAAAGAAGAACTGGTGAAGACAGGATAGAGGATTTGGGGGTTTTATTTGGAGGCAAAGAGAAAGGAAAAGGTGATTGCAGCCAACTGACAGCCAAAAAGGCTGTGAAACTTGTGCACCTGCTTTTTTAATTTATTAAAAACTGTCTTGTCTATGAGGCTGGCTTTTCAGATTCCTTAAAATGTGGTCTAGTGAGAACTGGAGCAGAGAAATTGCACTTGGGCTGTCTGCTTAGGACTCTTCAAGGCAGCAAAACAAACTCTTAGAGATAACCAGTTAGGCTTGAAGAAAAGTTGAGTCCCAGATGTTTAATCCATACAAAAGAAAGGAGGCAGCTGTGCTGTGAGTTTTTCTTTAAAGTGGTGATAATATGCCAAGAGTTTATTTCTCTTACTTTCTGTTTGATAGTTTTTTTTGTTTTTTTTTGTTTTGAGATGGAGCCTCAAGCTACCATGGCATCACACTCACAGCAACCTCCAACTCCTGGGCTCAAGGGAGTCTCCTGCCTCAGCCTCCCAAGTAGCTGGGACCACAGGCACCCGCCACAACACCTGGCCATTTTTTTTTTTTTGGTTGCAGCCGTCATTGTTGTTTGGCGGGCCCGGGCTGGGGATTTGAACCCGTCACTTTAGGCGTATGTGGCTGGCACCTTAGCCGCTTGAGCCACAGGTGCCGAGCCTTCTGTTTGATAGTTTATCTCTCTGTATTAGCTACTTCATTGATAAGGCTGTCCTTTCACTCCCAGTAGATTTAAAATAAATATTGTTTTTAGTTTAGTTTCATTTTGTTTTCCCAAATCATCGCCTTAATCATGAATTTCAGCCTGTGGAAGAAGGAGTGACTCTCTTAGTCTGGGGAAAGCAGTGGTTTCTTCAGACTTACTTGATTTTTAATTGACAAAAGTTTATAAATTCTGCAAATATATTATACAAGCTGAAAATGAATTTTTTCTATTTAAATAATTTATTTTCTGGCTTGACACCCATAGCTCAGTGGTTAGGGTGCCAGCCACATACACTGAAGCAGGCAGGTTCGAACCCAGCCTGGGCCTGCTAAACAACAATGACAACTGCAACAAAAAGATAACTGGGCCTTGTGTTGGGCACCTGTAGTCCCAGCTACTTGGGAGGCTAAGGCAAGAAAATCACTTAAGCCAAAGAGGTTGAAGTTGCTGTGCTATGATGCCATCGCACTTTACCAAGGACAATATAGTGAGACTCTGTCTCAAAAATAAGTTAATAAATAAATAAATAATTTTCCTTTTGAATTGTAAAGTAAATTTAGGAGAGGAATTGGCTATTGGTCTTTTTTTTTGTTGTTTGAGACAGAGCCTCAAGCTCTTGCCCTGAGTAGAGTGCCATGGCATCACAGCTCACAACAACCTCCAACTCCTGGGCTCAAGTGATTCTCCTACCTCTGCCTCCCAAGTAGCTGAGACTACAGGCACCCATCACAACACCTGGCTATTTTTTGGTGGCAGCCATCATTGTTGTTTGGCAGGACCGGGCTGGATTTGAACCTGCCAGCTCAGGTGTATGTGGCTGATGCCTTAACCACTTGAGCCACAGGTGCCGAGCCTGGCTATTGTTTTATTATGCTCATAATACAAATTCTCAGCAAATACCTTTTGAGTACTTACTATATGTGATGTATTGAAAGCAAACAAGATCGTTTTTAAAATTCTCATTCAAGAATGGGTATTGATTGAATTACATCTATATGATGGGATTTTTATGTAGACATTGAATATTTAGGGATATTCTTCAAAATACTATGTTCAGTTAGAAAAAGCACATCGCAAAGTGATATATTCAGTATAATTTTCATCTTATCTAAAAAATCAGAAATAAGATCCAAAACTGGGAAAAATGTGTACCTAAGTGTTAATATTGTTTATTTCTGGATTAGTGACAAGGTCACTTATTTTTTTGGTCTTACCAAAAAAAATTTCCATACTTAAATTTTCCTATAATGAAAGCAATTGACTTTATCATGAGATGGCTTTTTTTTTTTTTTTTTTTTTTTTTGAGACAGGAGCCTCAAGCTATCCCCCTGGGTAGAGTACCATGGTTTCACTGCTCACGGCAACCTCCAACTCCTGGGCTCAAGCGAGTCTCCTGCCTCAGCCTCCCAAGTAGCTGGGACCACAGGCACCCGCCACAATGCCTGGCTATTTTTTAGTTGCAGCCATCATTGTTGTTTGGCGGGCCTGGGCTGGATTTGAACTCGCCACCTTACGTGTATGTGGCTGGCGCCTTAGCCACTTGAGCCATAGGCGCTGAGCCATCATGAGATGTTAGTATGGTGGTGGTTTTTGAAGGACATAGCTCTTCAGGATTATAAGGAATAGGCATATTCATCCCCATGTGAAGGATTCATTGTGACCTCTTGAAAAGGTGGGATGGAACCAAGCTGAACCTTGAAGGGAGAGCAAAACATTAATAGAGGAGCACCCAGAACAAATGAGCAGCCGGCAGAGCAGAGGCACCATGTTGAGGACATGTGCAGACCTGAGCAGGAGCACAGCTAATGGCACAGGTGGCTGGACCAGGTGATACTGGTACTGGGGTGGGGGAGAGCTGCAAAAACTTGGGAAAAGAGTTTGTGTATTTGACTCTGTTCACTGGGGACAGTCATGAAAAGTTTGTAGATTTGGCATGAGAGAATCATATCAAGACTAGAGCTGTTTGTTAGCTGGGCATGGTGGCTCTCACCTGTAGTCCTAGCACTCTAGGAAGCCGATGAGGGTGGATTGCTTGAGCTCAGGAGTTCAAGACCAGCTTGAGCAAGAGCAAGACCCCTGTCTCTACTAAAAAAATAAAAAAAAATTATCTGGGTATTGTGGCAGATGCCTGTAATCCTAGCTTCTCCGGGGGGCTGAGGCAAGAGGATTGCTGAAGCCCAGAGAGTTTGAGGTTACTGTGAGTTATGACATGACAGCACTCTACCCAAGGTGACAGAGTGAGAGACTATCTTATTGAAAAAAAAGAAAGAGTAGATCTGTTGATTCTGGAAGAAGTGATGAGTAGAATGAATTGAAGGCTGGGAGCCCAGGGGCAGGAAAGCGTTTAGGTGTGCTCTAGCGTCTTCAGTGGCCTTCCTGGGTTTTTCTTCCTCCTTCTATCCTTCATTGTTGGGGCTTCCTGGGCGCCACTCACCTCTCTCTTCCCTCCGTGGCTTCCCCAGCCGTATGCGTGCTGAGTCTTCCAACCCAGAGCTTTAGCCCGCATCTACCCTGGGCTAAACACCAGTGTGTGTTAAATCATGTTCAGGCCACATTCTACTAGTTGTCCCTTGACTTGTCAGCTTCACAGAATGTTCTCTTTCTTCCAAAGTCTGCTTCTCCTCCTTCTGTGTCTGGTTCCTATGCACAATCTCCATTCACCCATCCTACCAATTACTCAAACCAGAAACTTGACTATTTCACAAAAAATACAAAAGGACAAATACTATTTAAGTCTAGTTAGATGGGGTACCAAGAATAGGCAAATTCGTAGACAGGTTGTAGAAGGGTGGTTTCCAGAGGTTGGGGGGAGCAGAGAGTGGGAAGTCATTTTTTTGTTTTTTTGTTTTGAGACAGGGTCTCACTCTGTTACCCTGGGTAGAGTGCCATGGCATCATAGCTCACAGCAACCTCAAACTGTTGGGCTCAAATGATCCTCTTGCCTCAGCCTCCCCAGTAGCTGGGCCTACAGGTATCCACCACAATTCCTGGCTAAAAATTCTTCCATTTTTAGTAGAGACAAGGTCTAACTTTTGCTCAGGCTGGTCTTCAACTCCTAAGCTCAGGCAATCCGCCTTGGCCTCCTACACTACTAGGATTACAGGGATGAACCACTGCACCCAGCCTGGGAAGTTGTTTTTTAAAGAATCAAGAGTTTCAATTAGTGGCAATGGAAAAGTTCTAGTGATGGTCGCACAATATCATGAATGCATTTAGTGCTATTGAGTTATACAGTTAAAATGGTTAAATTAGTATTTTCATGTTATGCATATTTTACCATAATTTAAAAGTAAATATTCGTAATAATAAATATAACCTATTCAATTTGGTTTGACTCAGTTTCTCCCAGACTCATTTGATTATGGAACCCTTCAGTCCAGAAAAAAAAAGTACACTTTATGACATGTACTTACCTCCTTTCAGTGTCAGAGAAGCACGTTTGGGGAAACATTCTCACATCCTTAGGGTCAGGGAGGAGGAAGCAAGTTCCTCAATGTATTAATTGACAGAAATGTGATTAGACAGGTTTTTTATTTCTGGGAATGATGGGTCAGTTAGTCGCTGGACTGAATTAATCATGTCATTTCTATGGGAGAATGCATTTGGGCTTTGAAATACAGCAGACTGCAAAGGAACTTGTAGAACACAGTCCCTTCAAGTTGGAAACTGCTTTGCTTCATGTCTAAGTGCACAGTCTGCCCCCTTTTGCAGTGGTTTGCAAACTATTCTGGAAAGCTGGGAGGTTCCAACTATTGGGGAACCTCGGTGGCAGATCTCTGAGTGCTGAGACACTTAAGGCTGAGCACAGGGGACTGGGTGAGGGAAGAGGAAGTGAGATGGGGGCCTGGTGCCACGCATCTTTCCCTCCGGTTCCCCTTCCCTAAGTCCCAGACTAATCTGGGTCTAAGGTGCTGAAGAGGCTCAGCCACAAGGCAGCTTTAACGTGTTTTCACCCTGTCTGTGGATCTGGGAGTCAAAATTTCTCTGCCTTGTGTCTAATGCCTGCAGACAGAGTTGACGTGCACACTCCTGTTCTCCTCAAAACCCACTCTCCTCACAGCACTCCTGCCTGTGGTTAGACCCCTAGGCATTTGCTTTGGTTGTCTGTCTGAGTTCCTGCTTCAGGAGACTATGTAATGTCTCAAGCCCTGCACAACTTGACCTTGTACACAACATGTGCGGCCATCCATTTCAATAGACTCCCAGGTCCCTTCCTCATTCTGTCTGCCCTGCTCCCTAGGAACTGGAATCCTGCCCTGAAATTTCAGTGCAAGGGCACATTTTCTCTCTCTCTCTTTCTCTCTTTCTTCTGAGACAGAGTCTCACTTTGTCACACTGGGTAGAATGCTGTGGCATCATAGCTCACAGCAACCTCAAACTCTTGGGCTCAAGTGATCCTCTTGCCTCAGCCTCCCTAGCTCAGACTACAGGCACCTGCCACAATGCCCCACTACTTTTTTTGTTTGTTTGTTTGTTTTTGAGACAGTCTCAATATGTTGCCCTCAGTTGAGTACTGTGACATCATAGCTCACAGCAACCTCAAACTCATGGGCTTAAGTGATTCTCTAGCCACAACCTCCCAAGTAACTGGGGCTACAGGTGCCTGCCACAAGGCCTGGCTATTTTGTTGTTGTTGTTGTTGTCGTTGTCATTGTTGTTAGCAGGCCCTGGCCGGGTTTGAACACGCCAGCCCTGGTGTATGTGGCTGGTACCCTAGCCACTGAGCTACAGGCGCTGACACCCCCATTCTTTTTTGTTTAAAGAGACATTTGGCTTGTTTGGTCTTGACCTTCTGAGCTGCAGTCATCCACCCACCTCAGCCTCCAAGGGTGCTAGGATTACAGGTGGGTGTGAGCCACCGCACCTGGCCTAGGGGCGCATTTTCCATGCCAACTTGTATTTCTTCTGCTTGAAAAGTACCTGCTCCTTCAAAAAACTTCAGACCTTAGAGAAATACATTTCCTATGATCCTTTCTTAGTTAATTGCCATTAACAATGGACCATATTTTCTTTAGGTTTTTCTTTTTCTATTCATGTACATGTACGTGTCTGCGTTTTAACAAAACTCCTGCTGTACCTACCAACTCAGGCGTCTGGGGGCATCTTTCCATTTTGGCAAGTAGAGTTCTGTTTCATTATTTAGACAGCATGATTTACCTAACTGATCTTACTGATGGACAATTGGAGTTTTTCCAGTTTTTTCTTACTGTAGACATGTATATAGACATGGATAATCTTAAGCGTAGAAATCTTTGCACACCTGCAAAAGGATTTCTGTGGGATAAATTCCTAGGTAGGACAGCTAGGTCAAATAATATAAACACCTTAAATTTTAATAGAGATTTCGCCAAATCATCTTCCAAAGGGCTTAACCATTTTGCTGTCAGTGTGGAGGCAGGCCTGTTCCCTCCAACGCACTAATACTGGCTAGCTTTTAAAATCTTTACTCATTTGACAGATGAAAAATGTGTTAGTTTGCATTTTAAAAATAAACTTTTTACATGCTCTTTCCATTGCAAAACTCTGAGATGCTCCTGATTGCTGAGGGTGGACATTTTTTGTATAGTAATTGCCATTTGCATTTCTTCTCTAAATTCCTGCCCTAGTTTCTACTTGGTGGTGCACCAAGTAGAGTTCTCTGTGGCTCTTCTCTGTCTGACAGGATGGACAAACTGACCCATCCTTCCCTATCTGAAGGCTGGAGAGCAATGTCTAGCTCAGGACTGGGGTTGAGAAAGGCCTGGGTTGACTCCCAGCTGCTCCAGGTATTCTGTGACCTTGTACAATGAACTTCACCTTTTTAGGTCCCAGTTTCTCACTTGAAAACTACACTGGAAAGAAGCTGGGAAAGTCAGACCTGTCGGACTGAATCTTGGTTTGTCAGGCCCTTAGAGTTTCCTTTTAGAGCAGTGGTCCCCAGCCTTCCGGGCACCAGGAACTGGTTTCATGGAAGACAATTTTTCCACGGACTAGAAGGGTGCAAGGGTGGGTGGGGGTGGCTTGGAGATGATTCAGGGGGATTACGTTTATTGGGCACTTTATTTCTATTGTCTTTATTACATGGTTACTTTACATTCCATCGTTATATCGTCTACATTATTATTACATTCTTACAAGCACCAAGTACCCTATATCTTATGAGCACCGAGTACCCTTTGTCTTATGAGCACCGAGTACCCTATATCTCTCTCATGTGCCGTTTGCAGCAGGGATCTCACTCCTAGGAGAATCCTGTGCCACTGACCTGACAGGGGGCAGAGCTCAGGTGATGCTGGATAGAGGCCAGCTGTAAATACAGACGAAGCTCCCCTCGCTCACCTGCTACTCATCTCCCGCTGTGCGGCCGGTTCCTAACAGCCTGCCGGTGATACCACAGCACGTGGGTGGGGGACTGCAGTTTTAGAGTATTTATGTTTGATTGAAAATTTTTGCTGATATGTCGATTCCCCTTACTAGAATCGAAGCACCTCGATCATGGGGCCTGTACTTTATCCCTTTTCCTATCTTTGGTGCCTGGGACACAATGGGTGTGCAACAGGTATTTCCTACTGCATTTAATTTTTAAGAATTGTGTCAACTCTTTGACCACAAAAGCTATTTTCTAGGTGCTATGAGGATACAATTTTTTTTAAACTGTAGTTCAGACTCTGAAGGGGTTTGTATCCAGTTGGGGACAAGCTCAATCGTTCATTGACTCTCTTGGTTGTGCAGCATATTCTAAGCATCTAAGCTCTGGTCCTCTTGGGACTGAGACAGGAAGGTAAACAGTGAAGACAAAGTGTATCCCCCCCACCCACCCACTCAAGTGGCTCCCGCTCCAATAGGGGAGACAGGCATTAAATGAACACAGCATAGTAGGATGGTGCAATGGTATATAATTTCTAACAGTCGTTAAAAATATAGTAAAAAATAGGCTGGGTACAGTGGCTTGTGTTTGTAATCCTAGCACTCTGGGTGGCCAATGCGTGTGGATTGCTTGAGCTTAGGAGTATGAGACCATCCTAAGCACGAGTAAGACCCCATCTTTTAAAAAAAACTAGCTGGGGGTTGTGGCTAGTTTCCTGTGCCTGTAATCCCTGGCTAAGAGGATCACACAAGCCCAAGAGTTTGCAGTTGCTTTAAGCTATGATGCCCAGCACTCTACCCAGGATGACAGAGTGAGTTTCAAAAAAAAAAGAAAAAAGAAAAAAAGAAACCCTGGCTTGGTGCCTGTGGCTAAGGCACCAGCCACATACACCTAAAGGTGGCGGGTTCGAATCCAGCCCGGGCCAGCCAAACAATGATGGCTGCCACCAAAGAATAGCCAGGCGTTGTGGTAGGCGCCTGTGGCCCCAGGTACTTGGGAGGCAGAGGCAGGAGACTCGCTTGAGCCCAGGAGTTGGAGGTTGCTGTGAGCTGTGATGCCACAGCACTCTACCCAGGGGCACAGCTTGAGGCTCTGTCTCAAAAAAAACCCAAAAAACCCCTGTTCACTGTTTGTCCCAGTGTTACCCATGACTGGTTGGCTGTCGAGATCTTTCCTCCCACTACTGAGCATCCGCGGGAACCATCAGTCCATAACGTCCTTATGGGAGAGGCTGGTGCGTGTCCTTAGATGGTTGGTGGCTTTGCACTTTTTATAGGGACATGGACCTTTTGAGAAATGGATCGTCAGGGAGGACTGGGCACAATTCATGTACTCCCTGCCCATCCCAGACCTCCCTCCACGGTTAGGGAAAGAAAAGAAGAGAGAAACTCACACAGGGAGGAGGAATTTGTGTGGGCCGAGAGCAGGCGGGGAGAGATGGATCTTGTGCAGTGCTGGTCAGTTTGACACGAGGGAGATTGTGTGCCACGGAGCATGAGGGAGGACCAGGGTGAACTGGGGGACACTGACTGGGGAGCCCCTAAATGCCTGGTGTAGAATTAGCAGTTCTTGATCACTGACTGGCTATGAAGTCAAGGGAGCCGCCAGGGCTGAAGTCGACCCTCCCAGCAAACCCTGGAGTCCTAGTCAGTATTATGTACAGAATCAGGAGAGGCACAAAGGTAAGGCTGTGCCACGTCAAAACCTGTGTGATGGTCATGTTGAAATGCCCCAACTTGCCTTTATCAACTCAGGCCGAGTCTGCCATGCGAACGTTCATTTAAAGAATCGAATTTGCCGTCTAACTGGGCATCCTACCTTGAACAGTTAAAAATCAGATTTGTCTGACTTCTAATTTTAGAAGGAACCAAGCTGACCTTCATTCCGCCGTTGCTAACTGGAGCCCCGTTACCTGGGTGACTAGATTTACAATATGTCAGTATGCAAATACCATCTGCCCAAGTGGAGAAGGGGAAGCAAGGCCTTCTTCCTGGGGGCTCGCCTGCAGTTCTGGAAATGTCTTCCTCTGGGACAGTGTCTCCTTCTCCGAGGAGAAGGAAAGCGAGGGGAGGAGACGTGAGGTTTTATTGCTAGAACCTTTTCCTCCTCCTCTTCCCCCACCGGCGTTTGTGGTCTGCCGTAGGCACCTTGGGGTATAGATGGCAGCCTAGATTTCACATTTCTTCTGGTGGAGCCAGCTAAAGGGAGAGGTTATATGTCACTTCTGTGGATCGCAAAACACTTCGATTCAGATAATTGGAAGAGCTTAATGAAGACTTTGACTTTGCGGTTCCTGCCTCCCCAAATGCCATTAGGAATCTAATTTCTAATGGAGAAGAGAGAGTGCGAGCTGGCTATGGAGCCGGCTGCCTTTCCAGGGGGAGCTCAGAAGAAGGGGGAACAGGAGCGGATATTCCATTTTGTTTTCTACACTTCAGGGTGGCTGAGGAAACGGAAGGGCTATTTCTCCCCCAGAATGTGTATGTCTGTGTATATAGATTCAGTTCCTATCCTGCCTGGGGTTTCAGGCCAGGGTTTGGAATCACATTTGGAAACATTTGAATCCACAGGCAGGGATGTTCTGCTGTTCCTTTTCATGAAGAAGCTGTCACATCAGCTGTCAGCTGCAGGAATCTCTCCCACCCACGCGTTGTGTGAGTCCAAATTAGGTGGACTCATTAATTTTAATTTTTACTTTCAAATCTCAAGGACTTAGATGGGTGGGTGTGCTTCCTTTCATGGCTGTGTGTAGGAATTTGTGGGGGAGGAAGACTTTCCAGGAGCAGGACCAAGGTCCACAGGCTCTTGGCTTCTAATTTTGTCCTCCCTGGTGACGGCTCCTGTGACCTCTTCTCTCTCTGTGCTCCCTGGGTCTGCTGTCTCCCACCTCTTTAAAAATAAACTCTTCTTCGCATCAACCTGAGATGGCCAGCAGCGTGCAAGAGTGAGGAACGTGACTTGACTTAGGGGACATTTTCATTCACCTGGCCTTTTATCTGGGTGTCAAGCAAGTAGCCATGGAGATTAATGCCTGAGTGCATCCCAGAGCTAGATTGCCCAGGTTCAAATCCCAGCTCTGCTACTTACTGGCTGGGAGACCTTGGGCCAGTTACCTAACCTCTCTGTGCCTCAGTTTCCTCATTTGTCTAACAGGGATTAAAAAGACCTCATTGGGCCCCAAGCAGTGACTCACGCCTGTAATGCTGGTACTCTGGGAGGTTAAGGCAGGAGAATTGCTTGAGATCAGGAGTTTGAGACCAGCCTGAGCAAAAACAAGACTCTGTCCCTATAAAAATTAGAAAAATGAGCCACATGTGGTGGTGTATGCCTGTAGTCCCAGCTACTCAGGAGGCTGAGGGTGGAGAATCTCTTGAGGCCAGGAGTTGGAGGTTGCAGTGAGCTGTGATGATGCCACAGCACTCCAGCCCAGGCTATAGAGCAAGATTCTGTCAAGGAAGGATAGAAGGGAGGGAGGGAGGGAAGGGGGTTGGGAGGGAGGAAAGGAGGAAAGAAGTAAATGAAAGAGGGAGGAAGATAAGGGGGGGTAGGGAAGAAGGAAGGGAGGGAGGGAGGAGGAAGGTACACCTCATTGGATTGTAGTAAGGACTAAACAAGAACTGTGCAGAGCCTGGAGAACCCGGCATTCTATGGGACAGTTTTGGTGACCACCTTGTTGGCATGTGCCATCTCCCTAAGTAGGGAAGTTTTGTTGTGAGCAAATGAATGTCCAGGCTTTGCTTGTAGGCTGTGACCTCCCCCCTTCCTTGCCAAGCTAGTTCCTATCCATGCACAAACCAAGCCTCATCTCCATGTTATAACCCCCCCATCTGTACCCTGCAGTGTGCCACTGTCTCCCTACCCCCTTGCGCACTTTCTGTTGACGTGGCATTGCTAGTACATTGGGACACACTGTCCCAGCACATCTCGCTAACTCTCTGCAGTATGACGTTTACTCTCTTTGTCGTCTTTGGAGGGTAATGAAGAGACACGACCTGGCTGGAGAGCCACCCATGAGCGTCGGTTCAGCACATATTGTGCCAAAGTATAAAAGTCAGTGACATGGGCCCCCAAACCCACACTTGTCCCATAGCATACTCTTGGCTTTTGAAGTCACTTGCTTGGCTTTCTTGTTTCTATAGGTAACTTTAAACCATCAGAAGTAAGTGTGAGATTTTGTAAAATGGCACAGCGACTGTGGAAGAAATCTCAAAAGGTTAAACATCTTGCTACTGTGTGACCTGGTAATTCCACTCCCAAGAGAAAGGAAAATGAATGTCCACATAAAGATTCAGTTACAAATGCTCACGGCAGCATTACTCAGAATAGCCACAACTGGGGTTCCTGAAACCCAGTGTTCATCAACTGGCGGGTGGATACACAGCATGTGGTATGCCCATTCAGTAGATGATTATTCAGTAGTAAAAAGCATGTGAGAATGCATATTAAACGTGTCTGAGTCTTTTATGTAACATGAAAGATGTCAGTCACAAAAGGCCATATATCGTGTGATGTATGACGTACGGAGTCAGCATGGCCATGGGGACAGAGAGGAGGTTAGTGGTTAGAATGGGGGGTAACTGCTAGTGGATATGGGATTTCTTTGGGAGTGTGGAAAATGCTCTGGAATTAGATAATGGTGATGGGGGCCGGGTGTGGTGGCTCATGCCTATAATCCTAGCACTCTGGAAGGCTGAGGCAGGTGGATCGCCTCAGCTCACAAGTTTAAGACCAGCCTGAGCTACAAGACCCCATCTCTAAAAGTAGCTGGGCATTGTGGCAGCCACCTGTAGTCCCAGCTACTTGGGAGGCTGAGGCAAGAGAATTGCTTGATCTCAGGAGTCTGAGATTGCTGTGAGCTATGATGCCATGGCACTCTACTGGGGGCAAGAAAGTGAGACTGTCTCAGAAAAAAAACGATAATGGTGATGGTTGCACAACCTTGTGACTGTACTAAACCCCACTGAATTGTATACGTAAAAAAAAAAAAAACGGTGTGAAACATCCATATAGCCTACTACAGATTTTCAAGTCATTTCTAAGATTACTTTTTCAAGAATATCTGTCACCTAAAATAGAATAAAAAGTGAATTAATCTGTAAGAAAAACATAAAAAATGCAAATTATCAAGAATGCCCTTTTCAGCCTGAATCTTTGAGTATAAATTGTATACATGCTATTCATAAGAAAATTCTGTTGGGCTCAGTACCTATAGCTCAGTGGCTAGGGAACCAGCCACATACACCAGAGCTGGCAGGTTCAAACCCAGCCCAGGGCCTGCCTAACAACAATGACAACTCCAACCAAACAATAGCTGGTTGTTGTGGCAGGCGCCTGTAGTCCCAGCTACTTGGGAGGCTGAGGCAAGAGAATCTCTTAAGCCCAAGAGTTTGAGGTTGCAGTGAGCTGTGATGCACGGCACTCTACCCAGGGCAACATAGTGAGACTCTGTCTCAGAAAAAAAAAAAAAATTCTGTGGGGCTCTGCTGCCTTCTTTACTGTGATTCTATAATTTACTATATTCCTGGCTGGTCCATGAAAATAATACTGAAAGCAGCTTCTATAACAGAAATAGAAGGGCCTTTTCAGGTCATGCCTACCACCAGCCACCCCCGGGTTCCTCAGGGTAATAATTCATAGCTGCCTCTTTGTGGTGCGCTTACAGAGAGCACCTTAACTGCAAGTGTGTTTGGACCTTTTTGACATGAAAAGGGCTGGTTGTGGTTTCATATGTTTGCACCCAGAACCTTTCCAGGAGGCACCATCCAACTGCCAGGTTAAACTAGTAAATTAAGTAGCCATCACATTTTATCCAGGTTTCATCAGGAGTCTACTCATTAACCCTTCTGGTTTAAATAAATAATAGGGCTGAGATGTCTCCCAGGGCTGTCTCTCAGTACTTATTTGGAAGAAGGGTTTGCAATGCCCAAGTACCACTTAAAATGGGCTTTACAAGAATAAAAGACCCAGGAAGAGAAATTAGAATTGACTTTGAAATATCCTGTAAGTCAATCACACACATTAGGATGGCAATTTTAAAAAATAATAATAATAAGTGTTGGTGAGCCTGTGGAGAAATTGGAAACTTTGTGCATTGCTGGTGAACACATAAGATGGTGTCACCACTGTAGAAAACAGATTTTTACTGGGCGGGGAGGTTCCTCAAAAAGTTAAACGTAGTGGCAGCGCCTGTGGCTCAAAGGAGTAGGGCGCCGGCCCCGTATACCTGAGGTGGTGGGTTCAAACCCAGCCCTGGCCAAAAAAAAAGTTAAACGTAGAATTATTGTATGATTGAGCAATTCCACTTCTAGGTCTACACTGAAAATAATTAAAAGCGGGGATTGAAACAGATACTTGAAGACTGACAATGTTAGACTAACAGTGTTATTCACCATAGCTGACAGGAGGAAGCAACCCAAATGTAGACACGTGAATAAACAAGACAAGCTGTAGCCTTGCCAGGGACTAGGGTTCCAGCCTCAACCAGGAACGGGGTCACTGACACATGCTATGGTGCGGTGAACCTGGACACATCGCCCTGCAGAGGACATAAACCAGACACAAGAAGACAAGTACCGTGTGATTCCACTCACGTGAGGTGTCCAGAGTACACAGATTCCCAGAGACAGAAGATGGATTAGAGGCTACCGAGGAGTGGGACGAACGGGAGCCGTTTCAAGGGGACAGAGTTTCTGTTTGGTGTAAAAGTCCTGGAAACTGACAGTGGTAAGGGTTGTACGACATTGCGATTGTACTTTATGTCCCTGAATTGTATACTCAAAACCGGTTAAACTGGTACATTTCATACTATGTATATTCTACCACAGTACAAAAAGACAGAAAGAAAAAATCCTGCAAAGAACAACTCTTCTTTGTATTGTACCCATATTCTTTTCTCTCCCACTTCTTTAAAAGCTCCATCAGTTGGCTTGGCGCCTATAGCTCAACCGGCTAAGGCGCCAGCCACGTACACCAAAGGTGGCGGGTTCGAATCCAGCCTGGACCCGCCAAACAACAATGACAGCTGCAACCAAAAAATAGCTGGGCTTTGTGGCGGGCGCCTGTGGTCCCAGCTACTTGGGAGGCAGAGGCAGGAGACTCGCTTGAGCCCAGGAGTTGGATGTTGCTGTGAGCTGTAATGCCATGGCACTCTACCCAGGGGGACAGCTTGAGGCTCTGTCTCAAAAAAAGAAAAAAAAAAAAAAAAAGAAAAAAAGCTCCATCAGTTGTATTTTCTCACGGCGTGGCTGGGGGGCTGGTGTGCATGCCCCTGGGGGAGACGTGCCGATACTGAGGGGCTCGCTTAGGGGAGGGCAGGACCACTACGTGGCCATTCCATGGACAGACTGTCTCTCCAGACTGAGAATAAGTCCAAGGTGCAGTAGGAGCTCAGAAGATAAATTCTTTTTTAATTTTTTTTATCTTTATTATTTTTTATTTTAATTTTTTGAGACAGAGTCTCACTGTATCGCCCTTGGCAGAGTGCCGTGGTGTCACAGCTCACAACAACCTCCAGCTCTGGGGCTTAGGCGATTCCCTTGCCTCAGCCTCCCGAGTAGCTGGGACTACAGGTGCCTGCCACAACACCGGGCTATTTTGTTGTTGTTGTTGTTGTTGCAGTTTGGCCAGGGCCGGGTTCAAGCCCGCCACCCTCAGTACATGGGACCAGCACCCTACCCACTGAGCCACAGGTGCCACCCTTTTTATCTTTTTTTGAAGTCAGTCTTGCTGTGTCACCAGGTGGGAGTGCAGGGGTAGGATCATAGCTCACTAGAGCCTGGAACTCCTGGGCTCGGAGATAGAGTCCTAAATGTATCAGTTCCTGGAAATGTACCAAATTGACTCTGTTTTGCCTGTCTCCATTGACCAGCTCAGGAGAGCAGACAGAAGACATCCATTTGCCTTCCTTAGCTGGTTACCTGCTTTTTACCAAGGAAAGAACACTCTCCAGTAGCTATTGCTTAAGAAAATAGTGCTTTCCCGTGACCAGCCACACACCGTCTCCGGCCACAAGTAACGCACCGTGGACTCTGGCATTTCTTCTCCAGAGTGGGACGTGGAAACTTTCTAACTTCATTATAACTCTCTCCCAGCCCTGCTAGGTAGTTCCCAGAACTCCCAAACCCCTTGCTGTGCCAGCTAGCACTTAAGCAAGCAAAGCAGTCCAGTGACCTTCAAATCTTACTGAGATCTTGTTTTTCTAGGCATGAAGTGGCTTGAATAACTCATTCACAGCATTAGGAACTCCCGTTGTTCAACTGCTCGAGGAGCAGCAAATACTTCTGTATACGTTCTGTTGGCCCTTCTGTCCTCAGAAGGTCTCCGAGACGCCCAAACTGATTACCGTCCTTCCTGAAGATAGATTTCTGCTTCTAACCGGTGCTGCAGCTTCCCCTGGTGACACCAGCCATTTTCACAAAGGATTTTGTTGTTAGGGGCAATAGGCGTCACAAACAGGGGCTCCTTTCATTCTGGATATAAAACCTTGCTGGCTGATATTTCTGGTTATGAGGCCAAGATGATGGAGATGACAAAAGGGCACCAGGTTTGTGGCTCAGGATGTGTGTGCCGGGAAAGCTCTATCTCAGTCATCCCCCTTTTAGGTCTTGTGATTGGCTGTGGGTTTGTTCCATAGTAAGCCCCAGAGCCTTGATTGCTTGCTAAAGGTCAGGACTGTCGGCAAACCTCTCCATTTACTTGAATTGCAGTCAGTTTCACATTTCCCAGCAAATTGTTTGAGACCTCTGATGAATGCATCAAGGTCCTTTAGTCTTCTGTCATCAAGGCAGAAACCCACCCCTTTGCCAGACACTGGGTCTGTCTGGTTCACAGCTCTGCCTCTAGTGTCTACAGGCCCCAGCACACATGAGCTACTTATTAAATGAGTAAACCAGAATGCACAGGACACATAAGAACCAAGATTGTGGCTGGGCATGGTTGCTCACGCCTGCAATCCTAGCACTTGGGAGGCTGAGGCGGGTGGATTGCCTGAGCTTGGGAGTTCAAGACCTGCCTGAGCCAGAGCCAAACCTCGCCTCTAAAAATAGCCCAGCATTGTGGCATTGTGGCGAGGCCTGTAGCCCCAGCTACTTGGGAGGCTGAGGCAAGAAAATCATTTAAGCCCAAGAGTTTGAAGCTGCTGTGAGCTTTGATGCTATAGCACTCTACCCAGGGCAACAGGTGAGAGTGTCTCAAAAAAAAAAAAAGAAAGAAAAGAAAAGAAAACAAGAACCAAAACTGTCCCCACAACCAATGTATAAAGAAATCCAATGTTCTGCCACTAAACTACTCGTGCGAATTTGAGTTGAGTTCTAGCAGGCTCTGTCTTTACTCTCTTAATGGCTATTCATGGCTCCCACTAATTTTCTCTGCTTCTCATTTATAAATCCAAGGGCGCAACACCTACTACCGTAGCCAAATGCTTAAAAAGTAGCCTATAAGTACTGCGTGTTATCTTTTGGCTTTTCAATTTGTGAGTCCTGTGAATTCTCAGGGCTAGAATACCACCTCTGAGGGCGAGTCAGTGTTGGAAGCAGCAGCAAATTGTGCACTCTGACTTTCCATATGCTTCAAAGAATATCATCATTCTCCTGTGCTCAGTCAAGTAGATTATCCTCCGAGATGGTCGAGTGCACTTGAAATGATTTGCACAGTCTTGTAGCAACCCCAGGGATCCGGTTGTGCTGGCACCAGTGCAAGGCGTACCCTGAGCCCTGCTCTTGGAGGGAGGTTTCTATTCAGTTCAGTCCCCAACTTCGGATGGGTTAAGCATCAATGTACAATGCAATTTTATATTGGCTTGTCAACCAAAAGGGGGGGGGTTTGAATTAAATGTCCATAGCCCAGCTTCTTCTTAAATCTCTCCATCAGTTTTCTCGTCCCTGCACCCTGGCATAATGACACAGGCATTACGTACACAAGGCACCTCAGAGAGCTGCTTATAAAAACTCAGGGGAAAAGATAACTACGTGGTGATGTGCTGATATCCTGAAATATGAGCCGCAGGTTTGTATTTTCTGTGTGGGATCGGATATTGGTTTTCGTGGTTTATTGACCTGGTGGAGAGACATCTGACGAAAGACCCAAGAACTTTACTTTTTTTTTTTTTTTTAAACCTTCCTGTCTTCCTGGAGAAATCTGCACTTTGAATCACAGAGCCTGGAAGCCGGAAGGATTGGCCGGTCACGTTCTTACGCTGGGCAGAACCTAGATGAGATCCAGCCGTTGGAAGTAAAAATGCACTTTGCCAAAGGAAAAGGAGCTGGGCTGGTCTTGCTGTTGAGTCACTTCCAGGCAGCAGCTCAGGCTGAGAGCACCTGGAAAGGGCAGACCCTGGACTCTGACGGTCACGTTCAATAAGGAATGTGGTCTCACTGACGTGGGATCAGGATGCGTTTTTGTTCAGTTAATTACTCTTTCCCTTCTGCTGAGGTCTTGTCTGCAGCATGCTACTGCCAGCACCAGGTTGCTCAGAAGCCCCATCGGCAGGAATCCCCCAGAATACTCCTATTAAAGACCATGAAGTTTAAGGCACAGCGAGGGAGCCGCTCCTCAGGTGTGGCAGAAATCAGGGAGTCTCCCGTCATAGCATCTCTCAAGAAAGTCATTTGATATCTTTTCTGTCTGCTAGGCTCAATGCCTTCAAATAAGTTTCCCAGCCCCAGATCCATCAAATGGGAAGCTCCTTATTCTTTCAATTTTTTTTCATAAGCATAAAAAAAATCACTGGTAGATGGTTGTCTTGAGGTATAAGCCACAATGGTATGTACCCAACTTTTAAAAGAAAAAGTGATGAAATATATATAAAATTTTACCACTTTCACCACTGATGAGTGTATGGTTCAGTGACATTAAGTACATTTCCCTTGGCTGGGTATGGTGGTTCATGCCTGTAATCCTAGTACTCCGGGAGGTCGAGGCAGGTGGATCATCCTGAGCTCAGGAGTCCGAGACCAGTCTGAGCAAAAGTGAGACCCCCCATAGCTACTAAAAATAGAAAAAGTAGCCAGGCATTGTGGTGGGCCCCTGTAGTCTCAGCTACTCAGGAGGCGGCGGCAAGAGGATCTCTTGCACTCAAGAGTTTGAGGTTGCTGTGAGCTATGATGCCACAATACTCTACCGAGGGCAACAAAGTGAGACTCAAAAAAAAAAATACATTTACCTTAGTCGCCCATCATCACCATCCATCTCCAGAACCTTTTTTAAAATCCCAAACTCTGTACTCATTAAACAACTCCCCCCCTTGCCCCCCTTCTCCTGAGCACGCCCTCCCCACAACTGCCATTCAACTTTCTGTCTCTAAGAATCTGATCATAGCAGTTACCGCGTGTAACTGGAAATTCTCAAGCTTTTTATAATACTTTGGGGAAGTGTTCAATCTGACTACCACCTAATGAAATTTCTGGAGAAGGAAAAGGGAGTTTTGAGCAGACGGCCGCCTTCCTTTGGGTTTAGCGTGGTCCATGGACATGGCAGGTGCCTCCTCTTCTACTTTATAGAACTCTAGCACCACAGGGACGTGAACGGGGCACACCCGTGCGTCCCAGCCGGACATATGGCCGACTAGGAGGAGGACTAGCTCTGGCAGTTGCTGTGCAGGCTTACGATTTACAAAGCGTTTTAATTCGTAAGTTTTTTTCTCACTTGATTCTCACCATGTCCTGGGAGGTTATTTTATTAGTTCCATTTTAATGATAACAAACTGTGGCTCCGATAAGTCAATTGTGTAAGGTTACAAAGGCAGAATCAGGACGCTGGCTCCCCGTTTTCATTTTTAAAACCCCAGTGCTTTCTACCTTAGCATACTGTGAACAATTATCACCTCTCTGGAGGGCCGGGTAATAGCCAGTCACCAGGAAAGGAGGGTTTCTCCAAATGCATCCCTAATTACCAGCACTGTGCCTCACTAGCTTGGAAACACCTGGAAACTCTTGGCCTGGCTCCAACTCCTGACCTTCCAGCCTCCAGAGTCTTGGTGAAATTTGGCATGGCACAGCGACTCCACCCAGAATCCCAGTTGGTCTGAATTAGGATCTAGCCCAGTACTGTCTGGGTAGAAATACATTTGAGCCCAAAATGAGAACCACATATGTAATATTAAATTTTCCAGTAACACATTAAATAATAAAAAGGAATAGATTGGCTCGGCACCCACAGCACAGTGGTTATGGCATAAGCCACATACATCAAGGCTAGCGGATTCAAACCTAGCCTGGGCCAGCTAAACAACAATGATAATTGCAACAAAAAATAACCAGACGTTGTGGCGGGCACCTGTAGTCCCAGCTATTTGGGAGGCCGAGGCAAGAGAATCACTTAAGCCCAGGAGTTTGAGGTTGTTGTGAGCTGTGCTGCCACGGCACTCTACCAAAAGCAGCATAGTGAGACTCTGTCTCAAAAAAAAAAAAAAAAAAAAAGGAATAGGTGAAGTTGATTTTGAAACTATATTTTAGTTAACCCAGTATATCCAAGATACACTTGTTTCAATCAATATAAAATTACTAATGAGCTATTTTGCTTTTGGGAGTGCTGGTAATCTTCAAAATCCAGTGTGCATTTTATACTTACAGCAGCAATCCCAAGTGAGATGCTAAATTTTTGTATTTATTAGATTCAGAAATTTTAATCTGCATTTAGATTTTATAAAATTCCCACGTGTAAAAGTAGATTCACATACCCAAAGTGTTTCAAACATACATAAAAGTTTTCTAATAATTGAGTCAAGTATCAATTTTCAAATGTAAATTAATTAAAATGAAAGGAAGTTAAAAATTAAGTCCCTCCGCTCCACAGGTCATATTTCAAATGTTCCCTAGTCACATATAGTAAGGGATGACAGCTGAGGATGGCCCAGACTGGACCCAGCAGCCATATAGAACAAAGTCAGCAAGCTTTTTCTGTAAAAGTCCAGATAATAAGTATTTTCAACTTTGGAGGCTTTACATTCTCTGTTGAAATGACTCAACTTTGCCATCATATCAAGAAAACAGCCACAGAATAGATGAGCATGACTGTGTGCCAATAAAACTTTATTTAAAAAACAGGTACCAGCCCATATAGTTTGCCAAGACCATCTTTTCTAGTGCCTTGGCTATGCTGCCGGATTATAGAAAACAGACAGCTCCAGCCTCTGTCTTTCTGAGATGAGGATGTCAAAGTCTGGATTCATTGTATCACCTTCTCTGTGTGTAATTACAATTTTGACACCACTTGGCATGAAGCGGGCAGTGGGCCTGAGTCCTGCACGGTTATCTTTCAGACGCTCTCTGCTCGTGCATCCTGAAGCGATTGTTTTGCTGCGCTTTGATGTCCATGTGTTGAGAGTGGAGCAGGCTAGGAGAAAGGTTTCAACAAAAATACCAACAGTGATTTAAATAATGTGGGCAATTCCCCCAAACCCCAAATTGTATCACCCTCTGGTCTTTTCTCTATCCACATAGCCAGATTGAGACAGGCAGGAATCAGATGGAGATTTCATAGTAAGTCAGAGGGACAGGTGTTTTCCTCTGTGCTTATTAGGTTAAGTGGCATCCTTCCATTTTGATGGCAAAGACCAAAGTAAATACAAAGGATGATTCTTGATCTGGGGCCTTGAGTTCCCTAATCATATCATCAGGGAATAACTCTACCCAGAGTTGGTGACCTTGACTGCCAAGTGGTGGTTCCCACTTTTCAAATTAGGATGCTTGCAAATGGCATTGGGACTAACGGAAGAAGAGAGAGAAGACAGGAAGGGAGAGCACGGAGATGGGTTGGAAGGAAGATGACACCCCCCTCGGTCCTTTAGGGTGGGGGTATACGGGAAGCCTGGCTCAGCATATGGGGAAGGGTTAAGTGGAAATCAATTGTAGCTTTGAGTTTTGTTGAGCCTAAAACATTGGGTCCAGCACTTCTTTAGGCAAGGATGGTGTTACAAGTATTGTTGCAGCTCAGTTAATAATCCCTTACTGTACTCACAAGTTTTTGCCTTTTTTGAAATCAAGGTTCAAAATTGAACTGCATGAAGTCACCTGACGGAGCTTAGCCCGAGAGTTTGCAAAAGTACAAACGATGAAACTGCTCAGCATCTCCAGCACGTTATGCAACTCTGCCTCGTCTCAAACTTTGCAACTCTATCAGACACACAGCACTGTGTGGGGGAAAGCTCTGGATCCCATGATTTTTTTTTTTTTTGACTACAGAGATAATTATTTGGGGTAGCTGTTCTGATGATAGCTCACATGGAGGTTCAGCCTGCAGTGTGGAGCTGTCTCTAATCGTGATTGCCTATAATGATGATTACCCAAACTCCAGAATTATAACAATAGATTTTACCAAGTTAGAGCATAATTGTCCTGCCTTTCCTTATGTGAGCACAGATTAAACAACTTTGATCTTTCAATCAGATTTTTGTTACTCACCTTCTGAAATAGCAAAATTCAGAGGCAGTAGCTTTCTGCCACCTCCCTCTCCCTGCTTTTTTAATCACAGTGAGTTCTAGATTTGTTAAAGTAATTTACTTGGTCAGGACATAAGGCCTATAGAGGGGTGGAATAGAAAGGGCACAGATCTGTGGGGTTCAAATCCTGATTCTGTCATCCAGAAGCCGCCTGGTGTGGGGCAAGTCTTTAACCTCTCTGAGACGCGGATGAGACTCTTCCTCATCTGCCAATCTTTGTAAAATTAGAAATGAATATAAAGTGTCTAAGCAGTGCCTAACGGGCAGGTAAGAAAGCAATGTTACATCATCAACATCCTCATCAATTCTCTGATCAATTCTCAGGCTTTGAAAGTTTCAGAACCCTTCTGTGTGTTTGGATTTTACAGTCTTCATTCAACACACACGTTCGTTTGGAGTTGGTGATCAGGGATGTGGTATTTTCACTAAATTAGGAATGGAGCTTTGCAAGAAATGAGCAAGTATGAAAGCGGGCAAAAGATACAGGCTGCCTAAAGACGGAACACTTAGTACTGAGAGAGAATGCCGAGAAGTGCCTTTGCATGCTCTGCTCCTAGGGCTCACAGCATTTAGCGTGCATTTGAGTAAGAATCCCACTGTCCTCTACCCGGAGCCTGAATGTAGAAGGTCTATAATGAACCAGAATTCAGCATTTTTAGGAGGGTCACTTGTGATTTTGAAACAGGTGGTTCAAGGACTATCTGTCCCTTCCCACTCCCCCAACTGAGAAATAGTTTGCTGCTTGTGTCTTAGAGTCAATTTGAGATTTTAAAAGAATAACAAAACCACTGCTTCTAGACGGCCAAGCTCCCACAGCCACAACCAGGCCTGATTTTCTTGGGAAGGAAAGAAGTGACAGCCTCAGAGCCCTGGGCCATCCCATGTCTGGGCTTGAGTGTCTCACCGCCCCTAGCATCCGTGGGTCACCCCCAGACTGGCGCTGCCGTGGTGAGCTAATGCTGGTGTCTGCCTTGCACTGGCTCATGCAGGAGCCTCTGGAATGATCAATGAAGGTGGGTGGCTGGGCCCTGCTCTGGCTGCTGATGAATCAGCTGCTGGAGCCGCTCTTGTCCCCACCGAGTAGGAAGTCCTCAGGTTGAGCAGAGCCAGGGCTGACGCACGTCTGGCTAATGGCTTTTCTGTGTCACACGGCGACCTTGATTCCATCCATTTGTCATACATGAGCAGGTTAGAGCACCTGAAGACGGGCCAGCAGCGGAACGAGTTTTCGCCAACCACCCTACGAAGCCCTGGACAGGACCTGGGTTTAGGGGTGTCAGCTTTAAGTGAGAGTTGACACTTTAAAAAAAAATTAAGGTGAAATTCATGTGATATAAAATCCACCACTTTGAAAGGAACAATTTGGTGGCATCTGGGACGTTTGTGATGCTGTGCGATCACTCCTTCCACCCAAAACACTTTCATCGCCCCTGAAGGAAATATGGCACCTGTGGACCCAAGTAGTTTATTGGGGCCGCTCTGACGATAGATTATGTGGCTTAAATAAGAGTTTATTCCTTCACTGTTCTGAAGGCCAGAACTTAGAAATCAAGGTGTAAGCAGGCTTGGTTCTTTCTGAAGGCTGAGGGGAGGTTCTGTCCCAGGCCTCCACCCTTGGGATTGAGATGGGTGTCTTCTCCTCACATCATCTTCTCTATTTCTGTCTGTGTCCAAATTTCCCTTTATTATAAGGACACCGGCCGTACTGGATAATTACCCGTGTACAGACCCCATCGCCAGGCCAGCCATTGTGGCCCACGCCTGTAATCCCAGTACTCTGGGAGGCCGAGGAAAGTGGATTGCTTGGGCTCAGGAATTCAAGACCAGCCTGAGCAAGAGTGAGACCCAGCTCTATTAAAAATAGAGAAACTGAGGCAAGAAGATTGTTTGAGCTAAAGAGTTTGAGGTTGCTGTGAGTATGGTGATGCCACGGCACTCTACCAAGGGCAACAGCATGAGACTCCATCTCAAAAACAAAACAAAACAAAACCCTATTCCCAAATAAGATTACATTTTGAAGTAGGGTTAGGACTCATCATACTCATTTCAGAGGGAGTATAATTCAGCCCTAACACCCACTAAGGAGTTTCAGTATCAGTGCTTCATTGTTTTTTATGGCTGAATAATATTCCACTGTATGTAAACATTTTGTCAACATCAAGTACAAAGTCAGTGGAATTCCCACCCGCTTTGAGCACCTGGTGACAGACTTTTGTGCCATCTGCATGCGACTGTCTGTTGGAGTGTTCCCCCTCACAGATGTAGCACGCCAATCTCCAATGCATACGCTTTTCCTTAGTGTCTTTCTCCTTGGAAGAGTGTTGAGTTTTTAGGAGCAAAAGCCAAAGCAGTTCTCTGGGCCACATCAAGCTTCTGATCCTAAAATTCATTTTAAACATTGATTTTACCGGTCTGCTTCCTCTTTCTTTTGACTCTTATCCCCAGCGCTCCTCCCTCTCCCTAAGCACACATAGGTGAACACACACACCCCTGCTCCCATTAAAAGTATTTTAAACGCAGACCATTCTGGAGAGGGGCAGGAAGTGCAGCCCTTCAAGGAGACCCCACCAGGTCCCTTCCATTGTCATGGTTACAGGCCCGTCCCCAGGGCTGGCTGCGCAGGAGAGCCTTTCAGAGCATCTTGACACTCCCCGCCCTGCACTGGCCTCAGATGAAAGAGACATCTTCAGACACATGTGTCCTCAGCTGCGGAACGGCTGCACTGTTACCTTACACGGTTCACCTGCCCCTTCATTTAACATGTGCTTCTCTCGCTCTCTCACTCTCTCTGACAGAGGCCCTGTGTCCCTGCTGGCCTGGGTTCTTTGGGGACCAACCCAGAGTCGACATTAGCTCACAGCACACTCGGGCCCCTCTCCCCTACCACACAGGCCTCAGAGGTAATGACACCGTGTCTCTGTGGGCTCACACTGGGTCTGCCAGAGGGACCACAGCAGGATCACCCCGTCTTTGTCCTGAGGCTAAGCAGAATTGTCTCTCATGCAAAAGTGATTGTACTCCTGGTGTCTCCTCTGTCAGATTAGTTTTGCCACTGTGAAGTCCACTGGGGGAGGAAATGCCTGCTGGCCCTGAGGTTTTCCGAGAAGCAGGAAGGAGAATGGAATAACTGGGAACTAAAGAAAGGATAAAAAATGTTTATAGCGTGTCCTGCTCTGTGATGAAAAGCTCTACGCTCTTCATAGACTTGGGTGGAAAGGAGTTGAAGATTCTATAGATGGTCTTTGGTGGGCAACAGCCTTCTGGAACACTGCTCTCAGCCTCGGCCCCACGCCTGGTACAGCCTGGGCATCTGGCGCTTTTAAAACTTCCCAGGTGGGCTGGGCATGGTGGCTCACACCTATGATCCTCGCACTCTGGGAGGCTGAGACTGGTGGGTCTCTTGAGCTCAGGAGTTTGAGACCAGCCTGAGCAAGAGTGAGAAACTGTCTCTACTAAAAATAGAAAAATTAGCTGGGTATTGTGGTGGGAGCCTATACAGGAGGCTAAGGTAGGAGGATTACTTGAGCCCAGGAATTTGAGGTTGCTGCACTGTACCCAGGGTAACAGAGTGAGACTGTTTCCCCCCAAAAGCTGCCCCCCAAACAATAACAACAACAACAGCAACAAAACTCCCAGGTGATTCTAACATCCAGCCATCTTTGAGAACCGCTGTTCTGGGGGACATAGGCCTCCAGAAGTGTTGAGTACATTGAGAGAGTGGATATCTAATCCTATGTGCTCAGCAATGCTGTTAATCAGGGAGAAAGCAGGGGCTGAAATCCTCCCCGTCCCCCCGCTGTTACGGCCATGCCAAACAGGGCTTTTAGCTCCATGTAACCCTGCTGGGCCAGCATGGAAAGGGGATCCAGTGCCCCCTTCCTGAGGCTTGGACAGCTGCCAAAAGCCATGCCAGCCACCCCAGGGACCACTTGCCAAGGTGATGCGGAATGTTCTCAAGAACACACCATTTCTACCTTCCTCTCACCACTCATTCTCTCCCCTGCTCCCTCAGAAGGGTAACATCAGGCCCTGTGTGGCCGCTTCCTCATCTCCGCAGAAGGTGCTGATGTTAGTAGCTGCTCGCTGCCCCGTGGTGCTGGTGGTGGTATGTCAAAGGCGAGCAGTGGCGCTGACCTCTGTGCCTCGGTCTCTGTGTGTTTTGCAGTACAAAATCGGACAGCTGTACATGATCAGCAAGCACAGCCACGAACAGAGCGACCGGGGAGAGGGTGTGGAGGTCGTGCAGAATGAGCCCTTCGAGGACCCTCACCACGGCAATGGGCAGTTCACCGAGAAGCGGGTGTATCTCAACAGGTGAGTCTTGGCAGCCCCCCTCCACACGGGAGCCCCTCCCGCCAGACCCCCCAGTACAACCCAGGTGGAGACAGCTGAGTGCCTGGGATAAAAAGTCACTTGAAGAGTCACCATGGCCACCTTCTACAACCACCAGTGTCATTGCTTCTGAAACCAGAGTCTCCTCCTCCTGCATTCTGCAAGGTCATCCCCAACCACCTTTGCACAAGGAGGAGTTTCACCTTATCTTTCCCACCCCTTGGTGACTTATTAAGATGAAATCTGATCTTAAGATTTAAAGGACTTCATCTCTCTTCTTTCAGCATGTGGGTTCTGCTGATGCATTGTAAATTGTTGAAGGTGGCAGTGTGCCTTTGGGTCTTGGCTTAGTAAGATGTAAGATTTCCATTGGCTACCGGGTGACCACTTCAGGTGTCCAACAATGGAAATGACAAAATGAACAGTCGCTTGTGACCAAAGCGCTATGTGATGGTGAAGCTGGTTTCCATTCCTCAAGTGGACCCATCCTGCCCAAGGTGTAGAGGCTGTCTCTTCTTTTGGAAGGGGAAGGTATCAAGGATGATAATGCAATACTAATCAAAATCACTGTTTCTGCTTTGCAAAATATATTCTTTAATCTCTTACTATTTTCTCATCACTAAAGGCATAACTGATTATTAAGTCTTATCTGATCTTCTCCTCACCCTATACCCCCACTCGGTCCATCTTCTTCCATTCAATCCTTTTCTGGGTCAGAATATTTGTGGTTAGATGTCATAGTAGATACCTTTTATGGAAATTAACTGTCTGGCGGACGGGTGCAGCAGCTCACGCTTTGTAATCCTAGTACTCTGAGAGGCCGAGGCGGGTGGATTGCCTGAGCTCACAGGTTTGAGACCAGACTGAACAAGATTGAGACCCCTACCTCTAAAAATAACCGGGTGTTGTGGCAGTTACCTATAATCCTAACTACTTGGAAGGCTGAGGCAAGAGAATCGCTTGAGCCCAAGAGTTTGAGGTTGCTGTGAGCTTTGATACCACTCTACCAAGGTGATAAAGTGAGACTCTGTCTCAAAAAAGAAAAGAAATTAACTGTCTGGTCCAGAAGGTGAATCTTATGTCAGCCTTTCTATGAATATACCCCAGTCGATGGCCTCTCTGACTAGCCCATGTGTGATTATCTGAAAGTATTCCCAACTAGCTGGGAATACACTAGCTGGGCTGTGCCCCCACTTTATTCATATCCCTATGACTATTTTGACCATTCTCAATGCCTTGCACATGGTCACACATCTTGGAAAAGGGCTATATTTGGACTCCACCATCTCACACTGGCTCTACTGTGGCAAAAGTGGACTATTCCTTCTTGGTAGGAGAACTTGGGTCCTGTCATTAGGGTGGATGGAAGTCTTGCAGTCCAGTGTCAGGACTGGGGAGTGCTTGGGCTGATTAAACCCATGCATTTTAATCTGCCCTGAGATTCAGTACCGGGGAATTCCTGAGTCACGATGAAATGCAAATGAGATTGATCCCATTCATCTATTAGAAGCTGTGCATTCCCAAGCTCTGGAACCAGTTCAGCCTCCAGCCAGCTGTGGGTTTGCAGCAGGAGCTGAGCTGCAGATCTGCCCTGGGCCTGGCTTCCTCACGGGGACGGTTTCTCAATACGCTGCTCTGGTGTTCTCAGTGTAGAGAGTGTAAATCAAATATTGAGCAGGTTTCTCCTCAGGGATCACCTCTGTAGAGCAAAGAGAAGTGAGGGAGATGCAGGAGAATAGAAACCTACGGAAAATTCCATTTCTTGGCAGACAATTGCATTCTCCCAAGTTATTGCCTGGGGAATGCTCCCTCTGTACCAAAATCAAGAGAAATTTGAGAAACTATAACTTTTATTAAAACAGAATAACAAGTGTCCAGCTGTCCCTGTCATGCCTGCTTTATTATATCGTATTTCCATGATAGAAAGGAGAGGAATAAACATCACCAAGAGAGAAATTTATTATAAATAGAATATGTGGACTTCCAGTAAGAGTAACTAAAAGATTAATGGGGACCCTCCCCACTTGCCAGGACAAACACAGGATGAAATATAACTATATAAAGCTGAGCTCAAAATAAAGAAAGGGAAATCCTCAGGGGCCGGACGTAGAGAGGCAAACTCAAAGCAGAGTGGAAAGCAGACCCGCCAGTGTTGAGGAAGTTGGGGGACCTCAGAGCCGCGCAGGCTCTGACGTCTACCGACTGCACAGGCCGTACCCACAGGGGACAGGAATTATGGCCCTAGGCCCACACAAATGGAGAATTGGAACTGAGAATCAGGCATAAAAATAGTTTTTGACAATCAAGGGCTAGGAGAGGTTACTACGCAGACACCCACATTGAAAGAACTGGTAAAGGATAGACTTGCAGAGAGAGGAGACCGAGCTCAGGAAGGGTAGGTATTGAGAAGTAATAGAGAACAAACTGGTAAATATCTGGGCAGACCCAAATGAGCAGAGATGGTTCAAAAACACTGATGATTCAATTGGGAGCATATTCATGGAATCTATTTGTTTTTCTCTTTTTTTAGAGACAGAGTCTCACTTTAGACAGGAATCTCCAACTCCTGGGCTTAGGCAAGTCTCTTGCCTCGGCCTCCCGAGTCGGTGGGACTACAGGTGGCTGCCACAACACCCGGTTATGTTTTTATTGCAGTCGTCATTGTTGTTTAGGGGAGTGTCTGAAATCTCTATGAGACAATTTATATTAGACAATCAGATCATCTGCAAGTGATCCTTCTTTTTTGAGACAGAGCCTCAAGCTGTCACCCTGGGTAGAGTGCTGTGGCATCACAGCTCATAGCAACCTCCAACTCCTGGGCTCAAGCGAGTCTCCTGACTTAGCCTCCCAAGTAACTGGGACCACAGGCGCCCGCCACAACGCCTGGCTATTTTTTTTTTTTTTTGGTGGCAGCCATTATTGTTGTTTTGGTGGGCTCGGGCTGGATTCGAACCCGCCACCTTAGGTGTATGTGGTTGGCGCCTTAGACACTTGAACCACAGGCGCTGAGCCTGTTCCTTCCTTTCCCACACTTTTTGTAGGCTTCTCTTTTTCATTCCCTTGCCTCTTATGGATTGATCAAGTCTTCTCTTGAATTATATGTTTTGCTATTCCCTTCTGAGGTTAATTTTATATTTTGACTATGCATACTTGCCTCTAAAAACCTAAAATTAATTATCATCTGTCTTCAGTTCCTAAGTATTAGCCCCTTAGCGTATTTTTTTAGGGTAATTACCACTCTTCCATCTTATGTGTTGTTGTTTATTATTTAAATTCCATGAATAGGGTGGCGCCTGTGGCTCAGTGGGTACAGCGCCAGCCCCATATACTGAGGGCAGCAGGTTCGAACCCAGCCCTGGCCAAACTACAAGAAAAATATAGCCGAGCATTGTGGCAGGCACTTGTAGTTCCAGCTACTTGGAGGGCTGAGGCAAGAAGAGAATCACCTAAGCCCAGGAGTTGGAGGTTGCTGTGAGCTGTGATGCCAGGGCACTCTACCAAGGGTGACATAGTGAGACTCTGTCTCAAAAAATAATAATAATAATAAAATCAAAATAAACCTTTGCATAGCAGAAAATACCAAAATTAATAGATTAATAGATAACTATTAACATCAAAATGAAAATTTGGTCAGATTGTTGGGATAAATCCATCTACAGACATCAACGTCATTATTATATTGCAAGGGCAATAAATGGGAAAATGTAAATTAAAAAAATCCATGTATAATGGAAAGAGAAACTTAAAGTTATCCAATAAAAAATGTACAAAATGAGCACAATCTTTCTGGAGAAAAACATAAAACATTTACTTAGGACATTTTAAAAACCTTAGACAAATGGTGAAATATACTATATTCATGGGTGGGAAGTATTAAATTGGCATCAATTCTCAAATCAATCTATAGATTTTTTTTTTCCAGCCTTCGTGGCATTTTCTGAGTTACTGTGTCAAGACATTTCTATTCTACACCTAGTAAATTTCACATGTACCATTGTAAGGTGCACTGTAGGTGTGATTCCACCAATTCAATCTATCAACGTGATGCAAATCTAATTAACGTGCCAAGCATGTTGCTTTTGTAAAAACTAGAACTGGAGTAGATAATCCTAAAATTTATATGACTAATTTTGAAAAGTTGAGATGGGAGGGACTTGCCCTCCCAGATATCATGGCTTTCCATAAAGCTATAGCAATTAAGGCAGGGGAGTACTAGACCAGAGTTAAACAAACTCATGGCACAAAACAGCCCCCAGATAGATCCATGTCGTTATTTTGCTTAGTGTTTAACAGAGCTGGCCTAAGAAATTAATGAGGAAAAGATGAATTTTTCAGTATATGATGTTGGAATGAATGGGCTTCCAATTAGAAAAACAACTAGACCCTTATTTCATACCGTACAAAGAAATAAATTTCACATTGACTCTAAACTTAAATGTGAAAAATATTGGGAAAAATATGGATAAATGTCTTTATTGGAGAGTAGGATAGAACTAATTAAATAAGACATAAAGCAATGGATTGAATAATATCACTATATTAACATTAAGAGCTTCTGCATAGCATAAGACATACACATAAAAAGTTAAAAAATAAACCTGGCTCGGTGCCTGTGGCTCAACCGGCTAAGGCGCCAGCCACATACACCTAAGGTGGCGGATTCAAATCCCTAGCCCGGGCCCGCCAAACAACAATGATGGCTGCAACCAAAAAATGGCCGGGTGTTGTGGCGGGCGCCTGTAGTCCCAGCTACTTGGGAGGCTGAGGCAGGAGACTCGCTTGAGCCCAGGAGTTGGAGGTTGCTGTGAGCATGATGCCATGGCACTCTACCCAGGGGGATAGCTTGAGGCTCCGTCTCAAAAA
>CAUYQS010014922.1:0-17825 GCA_963574585.1 Otolemur crassicaudatus
TCACAATCCCTATAGGACCATGAATAGTAAAAACAATCTTAAGAAAGAAAAACAAAGCCAGAAGCCTCATACTTCTTTGACTTCGAAGCATATTACAAAGCTACAGTTATCAAAACAGTATGGTACTGACACAAAGTCAGACAGAGAACAATGAAACAGATTAGAGAGCCCAAGAATAAACTCTCACATTTCTGACCTTTCATGGGGTGCCCATGTGACACAATGGGGAAAGGACTGTCTCTTCTACAAATGGTGCTGGGAAAACTAGATTTCTACATGCAAAGAATGAAGTTAGACTCTTACATTACACCAGAAACAAAGATTAAATAAAAATAAATTAAAGTCCTAACATAAGACTCGAGACTATACAACTCTTAGGAGAACAACCTCAGGAGAAAAGTTTTACAACATTATATTTGGCAAAGATCTCCTGGATATGACACCAAAAGCACAGGTAATAAAAGCAAAAATAGATAAATGGGGTTGCATGAAACTTAAAAACTTCTGCTCAACAAAGGAATAATCAATAGAGTGAAAAGACAACCTACAGAATGGGAAAACATATTTGTAAACCATATATCTGAGAAGGGATCAATATCCAGAATATGTATTTCTATCTCTATCTCTAACCACTACCACTGAATATATCCAATTTTAAAATGGGCGTAGACTTCAAGAGACATTTCTTCAAAGAACATATATGAATGGCCAGTAAGTGCATAAAAAGATGCTCAACATTAAAAATTATCAGGGAAGGGATGCTTGTAGCTCAGTGGGTAGGGCACCAGCCACATGCACCAGGCTGGTGGGTTCGAACCCAGTCTGGGCCTGCTAAACAAACAAACAACAACAAAACTAGCTGGGCATTGTGGTGGGCACCTGTAGTTCCACCTACTTGGGCGGCTGAGACAAGAGAATTGCTTGGGCCCAAGAGTTTGAGGGTGCTGTGAGCTATATACCACACTACTCTACAGAGGGTGACAAAGTGAGACTCTGTCTCAATGAAAACAAAAGCAAGAAAATGATCAGGGAAATGCAGATCAAAATCACAATGAGATACCACCTCGCACCCAATAGGATGGCTATTATCAAAAACCCCCAGAAAATAACAAGTGTTGGTGAGAATGTGGAGAAATTGTGGCCCTGGTGCACTGTTGGCAGGAACATAAGAGGGTGTAACTGCTATGGAAAAGTGTATGGCAGTTCCTCAAAAATTAAAAACAGAATTACAAAATTTTACAAAATATTTACAAAATATTCTCTATTTGTTGGCCACTTGTTTGTAAAACCTAGTAGTGAATGTAAATAAAGGTACATTTAGCTACAGTTTCTGGGCAACTTTCAGTCCATACTTTCAATTTTGTAAGCTGTGCATACATGCTTCTTAACACTGCGCTACACACTTACAAATGGCTAAGATAGTCAATTTTATTTTATGTGCTTTTAAACCACAAATTTGTAAGAAGAATTGTGCCAAACACCTACGATGTCTATAAACATGATCTTCAAATTGTTTAGAAAATAAATGCATGGAAGATATAATCCATGGTATGCTATGTGACACAGCAAAGATGTGGTAGGGAAAAGATGTGCTTCAGAAACTCAAGTGTTGGAGAGAGCACTGCTTCTTCAATAGAGCAAAAAGGGAGAGGCTTTCTCCTAGGCCTTGAAGGAAGGATCAAACTTAGAAAAAGGCACTGCTGGCAGAAAAGATAGTGTCAGGCCTGCCATGGGAGGACAGCAACTCTGGAGACAGGAGTTGCACTGATTAGACCAGAGTGAAGGCTTTGTGTTTGGAAATAAGGAGGGATCCAGCGAGTAAGTTAGCACTCCTCTGATCAACACCAAGTTACAGCTTTTAGAATTGATCTGTTATTAATTCAGTACTAAGGTGTGTTCTTGAGCTTGGTGATTAGATGGTCAAATCCTTGCTTGCTGCCTTTTCATGCAAAAGGCAGAAACCAGTGGCAGAGAGAGCAGTTAGGATGAACACTGCATTGTCTAGAAATCAGGGGGGAGACCTAGGCTGGAGGTGAGCAGGGGAGTGGAGTAAGGTGGCAAGGAAGGAGGGAGGGAAGAGAGAAGAAGGAACAGAGGGAGGAAGCTGGGAAGGAGGGCGGGAGGAACGAGAGGAGAATTAGGGGAGGGAGCCATAGGATTCTTATTAAAAACCAAACAGAGAAACAATAAAGCACTGTTCCCCAACTACTATCAGCAAGACATTATCGACATCCAAGCACAACTGGGGTGAAAAAATGTAAAATATTCTAAAATACATCTCAGGCGCTCGTACACAGCAGGAAGGTTTTGTGGGTTTGGACTTGCAATAGACCCTAAAATGTTAGCACTTAATTAGGTAAGAAATAATCAGCTTTCTCAAGAAGAATGAATTGTTCTCTTAAAGCATGATAAATTACGATACTATGTGGATTATTCCCATGGACTTTTTTCTGATTAGAAACTTAATATCGTTTTAAGCAATGTAATCCAACAGGAGCATTTCTATTTGTTAAAAATTAATCACTAACTCCAAGTGAATATTAGATTGCTATCCCCAGCCCTTGTTGGCTTCATGCCACCCCAGTTACAAGGACAAGCACCTAAATCATTATGAGAATCCCCTCACCTCACCCTCCCCTCGTAAAGAATTGCGTTTCCCTCATAAGTGATTTTAACTAAACAGGTTTAATTACTCACTTTGTAAATCCCATTGGCATTCTATCTGCCAACTATATTAAATTGATGATCCCAAAGCAGTATCCTAATTCAGGGCATCAAAACCATTAATTGTTATGATATCGAAAACACATTATGAGAAATCTTTATAGTCCATTGGTTATAACCAATGGCTGACAGTCTTATGTTGATTAAACAGAAATAAAACAATTGCAACAGAGACTGCAGTGGCTGGGGACCCATATACAGTGAGGCTAGCTCAGCCCCAGGAAAAGGCTGTCTTCAAATTAAACATTATCTCTGGAGACGAGACTCCTTGCACGAAGCAGCAGTATAGTAATCACTACAAAATCAGTTTGTTAAAATACATCACTAGACCCTCCATAGCTGACCACCTCCCTATATTGATCACCTCCTTAAAGCTGAGCTAATTTTTATAGACTTGATATGCACCACATGTATACATCAGTACAGTAGCCCTGATTCCTTACGCTGACCACCTCCATATGCTCACTGGTTTGTTATAATCCATTGGGTGGTCAACTTACAGAGGTTCTACTGTATTTATATATTATTTACATATACATACATATTATTTCATTACGTATATACTTTCAGACACACAGTCATACTCCCTTTTTCTTTTCCTTAGTAACATAGCATTTTGAAAAATATTTGAATTGTATAATTGCATTGTCAGTACAGAAAGATTTCATTTGAGGGGTAACAACTTTAGAACCTGCATAACATCCTTTCTATTGCAAAATACTCTTTGGGGGTTAGACGGCAAAGGCAGTGCTGGCGTTCTCGTGTCTTGGTTGGAGGAGTGTGAAGTACACCCACTGCTCATGTGTGTCCCTCTCACTGGCTGGTAATTAGTTTGTTGTCCTGCTCAAGGCACAAAGCTTCTAGCAAGTGTTCCCAAAGTAGGTTCTGCCATTTTCAGCTGCTACCAACACACATGGAAAGGATGAGGGGGCCAGGCCATAGCGTTTTTCTTCTGTTAATATTGCCAGTGGCAGAGATTCAGAGGTCAGTTCCCCATTTTCATTCTCTCCTTCTTCCTAAGGATAGAACCCAGTTTTAGTCCATACATCAATGCGCCTGGTTAAATGATTACCCTTTCCACCTTTTCTTATAGTCCAAGGAGATATCAGTGGAAGTTGTGGGGTGAGTTTCTGGGAAAAGACCCTTAAGAGAGGAATAGGAAGTTGTGTGCTGTTTGTTGTTCTTATCTTTCATTTTGCTACCTGGAATGTGGTTCTGTTGACAGGAGCTCCAGCATCCATCTTGGGCCCTGAGGCAACCTGGCTGAATGTTATGTGCTGAGAGTGACAGAAAAAAAAGACTGAGGAACTTAGGATCCTGGCTGAGATTACATAGAATTCTTCCATGTGAATGAAGAGACCCACCTTTGGGACTTTGGACCAAGGGTATTTTGAGTCTTCTATTCATGTCACTGATTCTAATCCTAAGTCATATAATAATTTATCCCCAAAGTTTTCTATTGTCCCTAATCAACCTTTAATATGAAAAACTTATTTTGTTATACTGTAAGGTAGTATTAGGATGCAAAATTTCTAGGTCAGGTAATTTATATACAATTACACATTACTGAATTATCTAAGCTCCACTCGATCAAAGAATATCTCAGATTCATGTAGACCTAGTCATGTTCCAAACTAATCTGTAACTTAAGACACCAAAAGATGGACTGGGCACGCTGGCTCACGCCTGTAATCCTAGCACTCTGGGAGGCTAAGGCAGCAGGATTGCTTGAGCTCAGGAGTTTAATACCAACCTAAGCAAGAGCGAGACCCCTGTCTCTACTAAATATAGAAAAATTAGCCAGGTGCCATGTGGGCGCCTGTAGTCTTAGCTACTTGGGAGGCTGCAGCAGGAGGATTGCTTGATCCCAGGGGTTTGAGGTTGCTGTGAGCTAAAATGATGCCTCAACACTCTAGCTAGGGCAACAGAGTGAGACTCTGTCTCAAAAAAAAGAAGAAGAAAAGAAAAGAAACCAAAGGATGGTATTTAGCTATAACCCATCTCTTCTTCTAAGGGAGAAACTTCTGCTGGCAGGCAGACCCACACCTGAGCTGGTGGTTTACTGTCCCTTCAGAGTAGAAACAGGAGGTGGCTGTCCTGAATATGTCCAAACCCAGAAGTTCTAATCGGTCCCTCTGAGATGCCCGTCCTTTTCCCTGAAGTGAAAACTCCCAGAGAAACTAAAAACAGAAAAGGACAGAATTCTTGGGGGAGCTCCTGGGGATAAGGGGATGAGAAATAAAGTTTGTATCTGGGATTAAGCTTTAGACTTTCTCTCCTGTTGTCCATACGGTATGTTTCTAAATCCAAATGCTTTCCTATTACAAAGATAAAAATATTGATCCTCATCTTAATCCTTTACAGCGTCTGCAGTCTGTGGTTCTCATGACGCAGCAGAATTGGAGCTTGTCCTGTTTGACTTGTCAGGTATCAGATGCCCTGAGCACAGGAATGAAGTGTTTTCATTCTTTCCTACGCCATGTTTCTAACAAAGGGAAGCTCTACTTTCATTGTCCTATCTCAGGGTGAGGTGGTGTTGCTGGGGGGTGCCAGGGGCAGAGGATGGGTACGGGGGACAGTCAGCTCATCATCGTAAGACATTCCAGTCTACTCCTCTGCCTCGGGGAGGCGGGCTTCAGCGACTGGGTCTTTTGCATTTGAGGCCAGGGCTAGATGTGCCCCAGGCATCAGGAAGGGGGTGTTCCATTTCAGCATTTTCCAAAATAACCCATTCAAATTTATGGTGAGAAAAACAGGGTGGGTTGCTATTGACAGTTGTCTACGTGAATTGTTAGCAATTTCTACCTTTCGAGGAAACGGTGACTTAGGTCATTTGCACCACTTCTCCTTGCTTTCCGAAAAGCAATAAATTGTACATGTTTCCTCAGCTTCCCTCCTCACCCCTTACTGGGCCTGAGCCAGGTCAGCTGTATCAATACTTTGGAAGGTGTGTGGACCATTAAGCCGGGAGTCAGTGGAGGCCTTTTCTCCCAGCACCTCATCAGAGTATATAAATCACCTCTTAGGCCCTGAAAGAGAAACAGATGCCAAAAACATGTCGATTTACAAAATGTTTTCATATTTTAGGGCATTTTATTTCTTCTGCTTTTTGTGACATAAATAGCACATAACCCTGACCCCAGGATTTTTCATAACCAGCTGTGAAATTTCACTAGCACTGGCATAAAATCAAGAGCCGAAAATAATTCACCCCAATGTATGGAGGCTTCTGTCCTCTTCTGATGGGGCTTTGATTTGGTAATGGTTTATAAAGCCACTCTTCCTCCTGAACTGAAAAAGAACTTAAAAGAAAATATCGAGTTTGCTAATGGGCAAGGGTCCAGACGGTATTTCTCTTGGGGTCCATTGTGTGACGGTGGAGGAGGAGGGGGGTCAGAATATGGCAAATAAAGAGGAAACATTGTATAACATAGACTTTGGTTGCTTGGAAGTTTTGAAAGATACTTAATTAAATATTAGTGTCCTATTGGACTGGGGAGCTGTTTATGCTCCGTGCTTTTGGAATGAGACTCCAGGGTTGATAATGACTTTGAACCACGGGTACCTTTAGGGTGCAAGGCTTCCCAGCTTGGAAGATGGAGTTAGAAAAGAAAAGATGGGGACAGAGATGAGCCCAGCCCTCTTTTGTTTTGTTTTGTTTAAAGCAATGTTGGAGTTCATCTATTTTACCATAATTTAAATAATATCTTTTCCCCAGAAGCTCAGTTTGCAAACATAAACAGTAAGTATGTATGGAAAAAATACTTCTTCCTATACTTTTTTTCTCTTACCAAGGTTCAGGGATAATTTTACAAAACCTCCCCTTACTAGTATGCCTAATTTCCTTTAAAAGTTGACCCTAACAAAATCGGATTAGATTATACCTGGGTGTCCATCACTCAGGCATGTACTATCTGAAAGCAATGATGTCAACTTGGAAGATCAGGGTGAAGGCTCAGGGCCCTCTGCTCACTCCAGTGACGGTGACACACAGGGCAAAGCTCACATCCAGCACAACTTCTAAGTAGTTGTGCTCTGCTCGGGCAAGGTGACCACTCTGAGCCTCCCCTTCCCCAGCTTTGAGGATGGCCATGGCCCTTCCCTCACAAGGAAGGCAGCTGTGTCTGCTTCAACATATTAGGCATAAAACACCTAGCTGAGTGGCCAAAACATCATGTGAACCCAATAAACATTTGCCCTCCGGACAAAAGAAGCCGTCCTTAAGACAAAGAGCGTTCATGCCAGCAAATTCAGGGCAGTCCAACTGCGCGCTTTGTTCGTGTGGAGGTGTATTGAGGTCTTGGAGTAAAACTAAAGCCCAGGTTCATAAATTAAGGTTCCTGCAGACTAGTTGTATGACCCACAGCAGCACATTAAGCTTCTTGGAGCCTCAGTTTACTCAGCTAGAAAGTGGGAATAATAGCTACAATTTCCCTGCAGCCGATGAAGATTACACAAAAGAAGTTCTTTGTACCTGTGGGGTGCTGGACAAATATAGATTATTATTAAGTTTGACGTGGACCCAGTCCAAACTCAGAGGAAAGGTTGAAAATTATTTTCTTTAAAAAATCAAAGAAGAAAAAATCAAAGAAAGACATAGAAGAGTGAGAGTTATATAGATGAAGTACTGGTTTGGCAGCCAAACCTCAGGAGATGCTGAGGGTGGTCTCACAGTTAACTGTCAACCTCTCGGGCTCTGTAGCAAAAATCCTGCTTCATCACACGGCCCCAGAGTACATGGTGTCCCATGAGGAACAGGCTGGCTTAGCATTCATGCTTTTATGCCAACCCTACTAAAGTCTTTCCAAACCATTTTTGCCCTGGTAAAACTATAAAGGGCCAGGTAGTGTATATTTTAGGGTTGAGAGGCTCTCACGTGACCACTCAACCCTTCCACAGTAGCAAGAAACCAGTCACAGACAATGCTAAACAAATGGGCATGGCTGTGTTCTCATAAAATCTTATTTACGAAGACCCGTAGCAGCAGGCTGGGTTTGGCTTATGGACTGTAATTTGCCATACTGAATGGTACCATTTATAATTTTTTAAAAATAGAATCACCCAAATGTGTAACAATATGGAAATGGTAAAATATTTTATGCAGCCATTACAACTTTTTTTCTCTATTGGTGACACAGGAAAATGTTCCTACGGGGGAAACAGAAACAAAAGCAAAAATAAACCCACAAAACACCCCACAAAATGTAGATTTAGAGTGAGCCCAGGGTTTGAAAGGAAGGAAAATACATACACACGGAAAAAAGATTAGAAAGAAATACACAAGGATTTTAACAGCAATGGTGGTTTTAATTTTCTTTTTTATAACTTCTCAGGATCCAAATTTTCTATAATGGGTGTATGTTTTCTTTTTAAAACAGGACAAAAACGTTTAAAATGACATAAGTGGACTTCTGGTGTGAACATTATTGGATAAGTCAGCATTCTCCCTTCCTTCTTGTGGAAATAACCCAAAAATTGGAAGAAAAGAAAAAAAGAAACCCCACCATCTTCCATTTCTGGCAAAACCAGGAGACAAACGCCATTTTTTTTTAAAGGGGGAAAAACTATCTCAGAGCTACAGATTAGAAAATATGGAGGTGAGGAGAAAGGAGAGTCTAGAGGCAGAAGATTGCATAAAGCTCTAAAAATAATGCACTTCTGGAGGGCGAGAGGCAGCCCTGAGGAGCTACGGCAGGCCTGTCTCCTGCAAAGGCAGTGAGCGCTGCAGCATTCGGGAGTGGCTCCAGGTGTTCTGGGCCTGAAACTTACATAATTTGGAGGCCAGTGCCTTTTAAATACAACACTTAAAGTGCAAAATCAGGCACAAACAAGAGTAATTCTTTAAGATAAGCAAAGATGGTAATAAATATAAATGTTTAAAGCTGAGCTATTCTGTACACACCATCAAATGAAGAAAGGTAACATGATTCTAAGAACTGACTGCAACCAATTCCTTGACCCACCTCTGTAACACCTCACCTCTATAATTCTGTCTTTCCCCATTTTTTTGGATGTATAGTCTTACTCACTTCTTCATAGGGCAATAATTTTTAATATGCAGGAAGACTATTCCCATGAGCTTTTTAAGCGAAATTTCTAAAAGACGTACCTCAGCCAACTGAAAGATGACTGGCGAAACCATGTCGAGAGAGCCAGTGGGGCACTCAGAATACACTTAAATGTGGATCTAATTCCACAGCAAATCTGGGTATTAGAATTTAGAAAAGGAAAAATAAATAAACTGAGGGGAAGCAGAAGGACGGAATTAATAAAAACAACAGCAGCTGTTGGTGAGCTGGAATAACTCACTAGTAGTAGAATAAATAGAACTAAAAGCTTTTGGGAGGAGTAAAATAGTTAATCTACTAGCTAACTTAATCAGGAAAAGGGGGCAGGAATATATAATGTAGTAAATACTCAGAGAAAGAAATGCTATAAGGAAATAACTATAAAATCTAAGCAAAGTAAAAGAATATGAAACTAAAGATAAGTACACTTGAAAACCTAGATGAACAATTTTTAAAAAAGATAATTTACTTAAACTGACTCCAGAAGAAAGAGAAAATATAAATGGACTAATTTCCATGGAAGGAAAGAACGAAGAAAGTTGCTAAAGAGCCTCTAAAAAGTACCAGATCCAGCTGGTTTCATTTAAGATTTCCACCAAATGCCACAGAATAGAAAATCTCAAAGTTATTTAAACTATTCTAGAACACAGAAATAGAATGAAAACTGTGAGCAATAATATAATACAACAAAGATTTCAAAAATGAAGTTATATTATGAACACCCTTGCAAAAATTCTAAATAAAATACTAGCAAACAGAATCCAGGACATTAGAAGAACTGTGTGTCCTAATCAGATGGTGCCTATGCAACAAGAAAAGATCAAGCAAGCCCATTACAAATTGGGCAAGAGACATGAACAGGAATTTTTCTTACAAAGATAGATTCATGGCTAAAAGACACTGAAAAAATGCTCATCCTCTCTGATCATCAGGGAAATGCAAATCAAAATCACAATGAGATATCACCTAACCCCAATGAGATAGCACCTAACCCCAAGGAGAACGGCTCATGTTGCAAAGTCCCAAAGCAACAGATGCTGGCACAGATGGAACACTCATACAACACTGTTGGAATTGTGGGTTAGCACAGCCGCTATGGAAAGTAGTATGGAGATTCCGCAAAGAACTAAGCATAAACAGAGACAGTTTAATTCACCCTATTACTAAACTGAAGAACAGAAAGTATAATTTGACATCTATTCTTGTTAGAAACAGTCAAAGGCATACATAAGAATGTTCCCTTAATATACTCAATTTGCCACTGCCTGAGAGCTTGCATCATGATGAAAAGAGAAATACAAGAAGCATCTTCAGCAAAATCAGGCAGAAGACAAGGATTTAACTCTTATTTAACTTTGTACTATAGCATAGAAGTAGTGGCCTATATAACTGGATAAGAAAAAGAAACTAGGGGCAAAAATTTGAACAGGAGGAGAGTAAACTATCACTACTGTCATATGACATGGTTATATTCCTCAAACACCCCAAAGGGAAAAAAAAACCTATTGAAATAATAAAAGATTTTAGGATGATCAAGTATATGAAATTATACAGAATCTGATAAATTTCATATTTGCAAACAATAACCAGGCTGAAGCTATATTGGAAGAAAAGATCACATTTGTAATAGCAATGAAAATATAAAATAAGCGGATGTCAATTTAAAAAATAGGAAAGTCACTTGCAAAAATCTTTAAAATACTTCTAAGCTCTAGAAGGCTCTAAAAGAACACCTGAACAAAATGGAAAGTCATTCAACATTCTTGAATGGTATACATTTAACATGATCTTGATGTAAGTATCAGTGGTATTTTCCCTTGGAATTAGACAAATATCTACATGCAAGATTCTGTGCTGGCCTAGAGAGGGACCACAAAAATGCTTCAAACCATAGAGTTAAAATTGTCCTAAATTACATTGCTGTGGACCTTATAATCTGGTTGATCATTTCTTGCAGGTTGCAACTATCAAGATAGTCACAAAATCTATTTAGTATATTGGAGTCAGAAAAGGTAACTGGATGTGCCAATAGCAATGAAAAGGTCACTGCGGACCTTCCAGAAAACAGTTTCCATAGAATAGTGGGGTTAAAAACTAGTCTGTAGCTGTTAGCAGAAGTCGCTTCATTTCTACTGCGGAAAGAAAGCAGTAGAGTTACAAGGATGTGTGAACAGATGCAAAAAGCCCGTCTTGCTGCTCCAAACTCATAGATAAGTTAGATAACACACACACACACACACACATGCACACATCTCATGTAACCAAATTCAGAAGAAGAATGGGAAACCCCAAGGAGGTAGAAATAGCAAGGAAATGCAAAGTCAGAATGTTGCACTGGCATCAAGTTGAATGTCTTACAGCTGGTACCAGACCCTAAGAAAGCTAGCAGTGTGGGGATTTTAATGCAGTTTTAAATCAGTTCACAGTTGAGACTGTAGCTGATGGCTGAAAGGTAGTTGGATCTGAGGAGTTTTCTCAGCATAAAGCTGAATGCTTCTCGAAAATGGTGGGGACTTACTCAATTGGTGGTGTCTTCCAAAATTTAGAAGTTAACATAAAACCTGATTCTGTAGGATTGAAAAAGACAAATTCTACATTTTCCCACAAATGATTCATTCCTTTCTTTCTTTCTTTCTTTTAATTAAATCATAGCTGTATACATTAATGCAGTCATGGGGTACAACGTGCTGGTTTTATATACATTTTGAAATATTTTCATCAAACTGGTTAACATAGCCTTCACAGCATTTTCTTAGGTACTGTGTTAAGACATTTATATTCTACATTTGGTAAGTTTCACATGTACCCTTGTACATTGCACTGTAGGTGTGTCCACACATGATTCTTTTGAACTCAGCGTTCTCTCCATGAATAAGGCTCCTGCGGAACTAGCTCACACTCCAAAATTGCAAAGCCTGGGAGAAATGCCCCACCAGGAGCCAGCATCAGCATTCCACAACAAGCAAAGGAATTCCCACGCAGGAACTGCAGATAAGAAGCCTATCTGACAGGGGCTTTTAAAACCATTTCAAGGGCTTGAACTTTACCTAACAGATGCAAGCAAGGCAACCTAATCATCTGTGCCCCTCACATTAATCTGAAATAAATGTTTAAAAAAAGTATTTCTAAAACGCATGTAGAGATAAACAAAGGAGTGGGGGAAAAATAAAAACACACACCAGAAAAGATACTTGGCATCCGGGAGGCAGACAAATAATTCCAGCGAAAGTTTCAGTAAGATGTGAGCAATACCCGCGTGCCATAACCCGAGTGAAAAAGTGAGCGGGAAAATGAACACTTGCTGAGAGCTAATTACGATGAGGCCCTGCCCCACACAGAACTTGCTCATTTAATTCACAGAACTACAATCCTGCGGAGTGAAATCATTATTCCCATTTCTTAATTAGCTCTTGGAAAATTTCACTTTCCCAAGGTCACTGAACTGCAATTGGAACCCCAAACCAGTAAAGAAGAACTACAGGTGTCAAGAAAAAAATAGAGGCTTACTATCTCCAAAGAGGCAAGAGAGAGCTAAAGAACGTTTGACTTTAAGGAGAGATGGACGTCACTTCAGCTCTGACGCTGAGAAAAAGAAGTATGTTGAGATAGAGGGGAGGATGGGTGAGAGTGATCAAGACTACCGTATCATGTAAAATGTAAAACTTCTAATGTCCCTAAACCGAAATCACCTCTAACTCACACAATTATTTCAGCAAGAGAGGAAAAAACGATCTGACTTCAATTTGTTCAGCATTGATTTTCTAAAAATGGATGTTTGTCACAAGGAATTACTGTGAAAGGAGAGCTATTTCTGGTTAGAAGGTTTTTAATCATGAAGTGGTATTTGACAATGTAATTATTTCCAAGCCCGAAAAATAAACATGTCATCAAGCTATAGTTGTAACTGAGTATGACCACACACAAAAAAAATAATAATAAGTATCCCCCACTAATACAGGTGCCCACTTATTTTATAGGAATAACACCAAAGTATATACCAATAAATACCTGTCATTCTATGAAGGGAACTGAAATAATGCCCACAGCTTTACTCTGCGTGTTTTTCTTAACATCTAGGGGACTTTGGACTAGTTGTCTGGGCTGTGGTCTTTTCAAGCAAGAGAAAGACTCTAGGGTCTGTAAGCACTGCTGCCTCCAAATTCCACTTTGCTCAACCTCTCTCTGCCTAGCAAGGCTGCTAACATCAAACGATCTGGCAACGGTGAGCTCAGTTTTCTCTTAATGATTCAAAACATTTTAAAAACTAATTAGCATTAAGTTCCTCTTCTACCCCGGAACCACAATAACGTGATGCCAAAAATAGTCAGTGATGGTAAACTGTATATCTACCCAGGGAGGAAAATAAAGTACAGAAAAATTCCTTAGGGGGTTTCTAGTTCAACCTTCTTGGTTTAGGAACGAGGCTCAGAGGCCCAGAGATGAAGAGAGAGATGGCCATTAGGAGCAGAGCTTGGCCTAGAACTCACATCCTCCGGTTCCCCATCCATGCTCCATGGCATGCTGATGGCCAGGTCAGCTGAGTAACCGCAGAGCAGAAATACATGCACAGATGTGAGCCAATGAGGCCTAGAAAAAGCCATTATCATTAATGGGGTTAGCAGGAGCAGTGGTAGCGGTTAACACCCTTCCTCATTAAACCCCCTTCCTCAGCCAGGCCCTCTTTCTTCCAAACCTAGAAACACCAGCTTTTAGAGGAGCGAGGGCAAAGCGTGGAGAAATGGCACATTTGAAGACACAGGGTAGTTTAAACATTTATGGCAGGTCACCAAGCTAGTTAGCAATAGTCAGGAGAACAATAGAGGGTGTGACTGGAGGCCACAGAAGATGAGATGTCTTAAGTGAACTCAACGAGAATACCTTTTTTTTTTTTTTTTTGAGACAGTCTCAAGCTGTCACCCCTGGTAGAGTGCCACGGTGTCACAGCTCACAGCAACCTCAAATTCTTGGGCTTAAGCAATTGTCTTGCCTCAGCCTCCCAGTAGCTGGGACTACAAGTGCCCACCACAGTGCTCGGCTATTTTTTGGTTGCAGTTGTCATTGTTGTTTAGCTGGCCCTGGCGGGGCTTGAACCTATCAGCCTCGGTGTAAGCGGCTGGAGCCCTACTTACTGAGCTATGGATGCTGCCTGAGAATACATTTTTAATTAAGTCAGAAATCCATTCTTTTGTATTCCAATGCTTCTAAATGGTTTTGGAAAGGAAAACCTTGACTTGTTTTCACTCCGTGATGAATTCCATGGGGACAGGGACAGACCATCTCACATCCCTGAGGCTGTTTTCTCACCTACAACTTGGGGCTAATGAACTCACAGCTCTACCAACCTCAGAGAGTTGAAAGGGAGTCACATAAAGCAAAAAGTTGTGCGTAAAGGATGAGGAAGAGGAGGATTTTTTTTTCTTTTTTTTTGAGACAGAGCCTCAAGCTGTCCCCCTGGGTAGAGTGCCCTGGCATCACGCTCACAGCAACCTCCAACTCCTGGGCTCAAGCGAGTCTCCTGCCTCAGCCTCCCAAGTAGCTGGGACCACAGGCGCCTGCCACAACGCCCGGCTATTTTTTGGTTGCAGCCGTCATTGTTGTTTTTGGCGGGTCCGGGCTGGGAATTCGAACCCACCACCTTAGGTGTACGTGGCTGGCGCCTTAGTCGGTTGAGCTATAGGCACCGAGCCCTCTTTTTTTTTTTTTTGATCAACATAAGTTTAAGTATCGGTTGAAGTGTGCTGTGAGATAAAAAAGGTTGAAAACGACTGCCCAGTAGTGAACCCAGCACGTTCTCAGGATGCCTGGCCATTTGCAAAAATATCCAGGGCCCAAACAATATTTGTTCTCTTCTTTACCTTAACAAAATATGAAAAATAATTGCTGCTTAGTTAGGCACTAATGGGTCCAGGTCCATATCCCAGGTCCCTTTGGAACTTCCTGCTCTCAGATAAGAAAGGTACAAGAAGCAGGTGTTTCCAAGAATGTGCTGGTGCATGCCATTTCCACCCTAGATCTCTGATTCCCAAGCTAAGCAAGAGCTGCTACTTGGCCTTTGTTAATCATCACATTTTGGTTATCTTCAGTTTCCTTGGGGACTTCGAAAGTGATGAAGAACCACAGGACTATGATGCCGACTGAGATTATGAAGTATTTCCTGATGGAACACCGCATGTCCGTGTCAGGATATGGTTCCTATAGTAAGAATTCAACATGTACAGCTAGCGGACTCTTTTTGTCCATGCCTAGAACTTCCCTCCTGTCCCCATTTATTTTCTTCCTTTTTTTTTTTTTTTTTGAGACAGAGTCTCATTATGTCACCCTCAGTAGAGTGCTGTGGCATCACAGCTCACAGCAACCTCAAACTCTTGGGCTTAAATGAGTATCTTGCCTCAGCCTCCCAAGTAGCTGGGACTACAGGCACCCACCACAACACCCGACTATTTTTTGGTTGCAGTTGTTGTTGTTGTTTAGCAGGCCCAGGCCAGGGTCAAACCCACTGGCTTCGGTGTATCTGGCCTATGCTTTACTTACTGAGCTATGGGTGCCGAGCCCCGTCCCCATTTCTATCTTTCCTCACCATCATTAACTTATTTCCAAGTACAGCCTTTCATCTGATTTAGGAACCTGGTGAAATAGAATCTTATTCCCTGCTCAAAGAAGGAAGGTCATATGCCCTGTAATCATAGTTGCTAAGTTTGTTTGGAGATTCAACTTTCCCATAGTCTCTCCCACTCAAAATGATGAGGATCAGCTGAGTGCTATGGCCAGTTTATCTTCACCTCCACCACTTGTTTAAAAAAGGGATGGGGTCTTGATAAGTTGCCCCAGCAGTTCTCTAATTCCTGTCCTCAGGTATCCTCACATGTTGCTAAGATTAAAGACCTGGCTGCCTTTTTATTATTTATTTGTTTGTTTGTTTTTAGAGACAGTTTTGCTCTGATGCCCAGTCTAGACTTCAATGGTATCATCATAGCTCACTGCAAGTTCCAACTCCTAGGCTCAAGTCATCTAGTGATCCTCCTGCCTCAGCCTCCCACGTAGCTGGGACTACAGACATGCACCATCATGCCTGGCTAATGTTTCCAGAGACGAGGTCTCACTAAGTTGCCTAGGCTGGTCTGGAACCCCTGGCCTCAGGCAACCTGCCTTGGTCTCCCAAAATACTAGGATTACAGGTGTTAGCCACTATACCTGGGCCTGGCTGCTTTTTTCTTTTTATTTTATTTATCTATTTATTTATTTTTCTTTTTGCAGTTTTTTGTTGGGGCCAGGTTTGAACCTGCCACATCTGGTATATGGGGCCAGTGCCCTATTTTTTGAGGCACAGGAGCCACCCCATTTTTTTTTTTTTTGAGACAGAGTCTCGTTATGTCACCCTTGGTAGAGTGCTGTTGTGTCACAGCTCACAGCAACCTCAAACTTTTAGACGTAAGTTATTTTCTTGCCTCAGCATCCCAAGTAGCTGGGACTACGGGTGCTGGCCACAATGCCTGGCTATTTTTTTGTTATAGTTGTCATTGTTGTTTAACAGGCCGGGGCTGGGTTCGAACCCTCCAGGCCTGGTATATGTGGCCAGCGCCCTAACCACTGAGCAATGGGTGCAGAGCCACCTGGCTGCTTTCTTTTTTTCTTGAGGCAGAGTCTCACTTTATCGCCCTCCGCAGAGTGTTGTCTCATCACAGCTCACAGCAACTTCCAACTCCTGGGCTTAGGTGATTCTCTTGCCTCAGCCTCCTGAGTAGCTGGGACTATAGGCGCCTACCACAACGCCTGGCAATTTTTTTGTTGCAATTGGGCCAGGGCCGGGTTTGAACCTGCCATCCTTGGTATATGGGGCTGGTGCCCTACCCACTGAGCGACAGGTGCTGCCCACAAGCGATTCTCTTGCCTCAGCCTCCCTAGTAGCTGGGATCACAGGCGCCCACCACAACACCCAGCTATTTTTTGTTGTTGCAGTTGTCATTTTTGCTTATTTGGCCTGGGCCGGGTTTGAACCTGCCACCCTCTGTGTATGTAGCCAGCACTGAAACCACTGTGCTATGGGCACCAAACACACCTGGCTACTTTTTTAAACAAAAATCAAACTTTGGGGCTCGTTGCGGCTCCACATATATCTAAGCTGGCTGGTGAGTTTGAATACAGCCCAGGCCCACCGAACAATAATGACGGCTACAACTAAAATATAGCCAGGCGTTGTGGCAGGTGACTGTAGTCCCAACTACTTGGGAAGTGGAGGCAGGAGAATCGCTCCAGCCCAGGAGTTGGAGGTTGCTGTGAGCTGTGATGCCATAGCACTCTACCCAGGGCGACAGCTTGACACTCTGTCTCAAAAAAAAAAAAAAAATTGTAATTAAAAAAAATAAATCAAACTATGGGGCTCAGAGGTTAGGGTGCCAACCACATACGCCAAGGCAAGTGGGTTCCAACCCAGCCTGGGCCTGCTAAACAACAATGACAACTGAAACAACAACAAAAAAATTGCCGGGTGTTATGGTGGGTGCATGTAGTCCCAGTTACTTGGGAAGCTGAGGCAAGAGAATTGCTTACACCCAAGAGTCAGAGGTTGCTGTGAGCTGTGACGCCATAGCATTCTACCAAGGGTAGAGTAAGACTCTGTCTCAAAAAATAATTTTAAAAAAGACAACAATAACAACAACAAAAAAATATATAGCTGGGTGTTGTGGCCAGGGCCTGTAGTCCCAGCTACTGGGGAGGCTGAGGGAAGAGAATCATTTAAGCCCAGGAGTTTGAGGTTGCTGTAAGCTGTGACACCATAGCCCTTTACCAAGGGGGACATAGTGAGACTCTGTCTCAAAAAAAAAGAAAAAAGAAAATAACTAAACCTGAAGTGTTGCTACTTTTTTTTTTTTTTTTTTTTTTTTTTTTTTAGACAGAGCCTCAAGCTGTCCCCCTGGGTAGGGTGCCGTGGCATTACAGCTCACAGCAACCTCCAACTCCTGGGCTCAAGCGAGTCTCCTGCCTCCGCCTCCCAAGTAGCTGGGACCACAGGCGCCCACCACAACGCCCGGCTAT
>CAUYQS010014923.1:0-17455 GCA_963574585.1 Otolemur crassicaudatus
TGTGTTGTAAAACCCCACCCGTTTCAAAAAACCTAAAAAAAAAAAAAAAAAAAAAAAAAAAAAAGCAGGGGGGCGGTGCTGGCCGTATACACTGAGGGTGGTGGGTTCGAACACAGCCTGGGCCAGCTAAACAACTGCAACAACAATAAAAATAGCCAGGCGTTGTGGCAGGCACCTGTAGTCCCAGCTACTTGGGAGGCTGAGGCAAGAGAATCGCTTACGCCCAAGAGTTTGAAGTTGCTGTGAACTGTGATGTCATAACACTCTACTGAGGGTGACATAGTGAGACTCTGTCTCACATAAAATAAAATAAAAATAAATAAAAGCAGAGGGAGAGAAACTGGGTGAGGAGGCCAGGACAGCAAGAGAGAGGGAAATCTCAAGAGAGGGAAGAGGAAGTTAAAGGCTCGGGAGGAAGGAGAAGAACAAGGAGAAGAAAAGGGGTAAACAGCTGCCAAGGGAGAATGTGGGCAGAGCAGGAGAAAAGATGTCACATGTTGACGTGAGTGATGCTCACCGAACTGTCTTGCTGACCAGTGTCTCTGGCAGGACAGTGAAAACTGAGTAGTCCCTAAAAGTTTGTGATTTGTGTGCACAGAAGTGCAGGGCAAGCCCGCCTCCTCTCCTCAGAGAGGCATATGCAATTTATTCAAGCAACGCAAGGACAGGGCAATGCTTTGCCTAAAGAGTGAGTTTCTCAGGCTAGAAATGTAAGCAGAATGATCCCTGGGCAAGGCAAGGAAGATACTGTACGGTTGTGGTGAAAAGAAATTCCTGTGACTTCAAATCACACCATCCAGATGACCCAGGAGGGGGAGGACTGCATATTCCTGCAGGAGAACAACTTTGGCTATCAGGAGCTTCCAGCAGCAGCAGTGAAGAAGCCACAGCGAGTGAATTCTGTCTGAGGCAGCTGCCAAGGCACCATTCAGAGGGTAGAACATCGTCACACATCACCTTCCATATCTCGCTGCACACTTGAAAGCATGATAAGACGCAGCAGGGGCAAGGGACCGTCAGGATACAGTCACACGGTGCCTGAGTTAGATCATCAGAGTTGGTAGGTCTTTGGAGATCATTCAGCCCAGATCCCTCATTTGACTTCTGGTTAAATTGAGACTCTGAAAGGGTAAAGCACCTACCCAAGGTCATCCAGTTGGCAAAGCTCAGGCATGAGACCAGGTCTCTGGGTAGCTACAGCAGTACTCTGTACTCCGCAGCTGTGTATTTATCCGCCAGCTCTTTGGCTCTTCTCTAGCAGAAGCTCCCTTCACTAGTACATATAATAAATTCCGTAAATCCGATAATGTCTCAATATGATCAAACAAATGATTAAGTTAACCATGAACAGCTGCAGGGCTACAACTGCATCTTGATTCAGTGCAGAGACACTTAAGTTTTAACATTATCATCAATTATCCCGGGCTTAACTAACCATATTTAAACACACAGGGACCCTTGATTTTCTACCTCTCTCGCTACTGCCACCCAGTGGCTACATCCGTGCTTCCCTCCTCCTACAAAGAAGAGGAACAAACAAGCAAAACTCAAGACCATCAATTTTGCACAAAGTCAAGAAGCTTTAAGCTAAAGACTTGGTGGAATGGAGGGTAGAACCAATGTCACAAAGAAAATTAGGTATTACCTTTGACTCACAATTATTCGTGAATGCCCTCATCTTGGAGGAAGAACAAATTGCTGGTAGTAAAACAAAAGCATTTTGCCAAGTCCCTTGCATTGGTAAGTACAAAGTAAGAAGCAATCAGACAAAGAAGAGTCCAGGGTCAAAAGCTCAGGGGAGTTAGGAGGAGCAGAATCCCAGAGTACACTGCAGAAACAAGAGTGTGTGACCCTTACAGCTAACAGGATCTAAAATAGATGTGGAAATGCTTATCCTGGCTCTTTCCCTTTTTTTAGCAACAGTAATTCCTCCCTTGACAGGAGACTCCTTTTGGCTTCAAAGTGACCTAACAGTTAATCCTGGATGTGGAGAGTAGGGCTGGAACCTCAGCCATGCAAAACTGCTTGGTCGGTTGGCCAGTCCTTTATGAAATAGTTTGCAGTGTCCACTAATCCTGCAGAGCCGAGGAAGACTCAGACTCTGCCCTGTGGTCATACATAAGACAGTAGAAAAACAAGTCAATCTACTACCGTAATTCAGCATGAGAGCAATGATGATAAGAGTGGAGAACTCCAGCTTGAACATTGTGTAAACCTTCATGAAGAGAAATCTGTGTTCACTTTTAAATGATGGATAGAAAGAAGCAAGTCAGCAGAGAAAGGGTAGAGCTAGTTGAAGGAATAGTATACGCAAAGGGAGTAGCAGGTATAAAACTCGCCACACATTAAATAACATAGCAAGTTCAGAGAACTGTAAATAAGTCAGTGAACACAGATTTAATTGAAAAAGAAATTTGTCTTGTTTTCTGAAGGGAGAAAGGTTCTTAGTGAGGAGGAAGAATGCTGGAGAGGTGGGCAAGGGCCAGGTAATGAAGGACATTGTAAGTTTTCTAGAGTTAAGATTTTATTGTAAAAATCTACAGGGAGCCCATGATGTTATTTGTGTTCCTGGAACGATTATGGTGGAAGAGTGGCAAATGGATGGGAAAGAATAAGATTTTAGAGGCTAAGAGACTTAGTCTCAAGGCTGTTGGGCTAATTTGGGCAGGAAATGATACAGGCTTAGATTGGAGAAATGGGTATTGAAGAAAATTAGTTGGATTTAAACTGAATTTTGGAAGACAAATGGAGACAACTTGATGGACTGGAGGTGGTAGTGGAGAAGAGAAAGAAGACGAGAAAGACTCCCAGGTTTCTGGCTTGACCAGCTCAGTGGTTGGTAATGCCATTTATTGTGATGGGAAAGATATATGCAGAATTTAGGAAGGAGAACATCTGGTGGGGGTTGGTGATACGGTTCTGTATGAGACATGTTTATGGTGCCAGTGAAAATTGAAGTGGAGATACCCAGCAAGAAATTGACAATGCTAATATGAAACTAAAAAGAAAATATCTGAGCTAAAGGTAGAGATTTAATATTTATCAATATATGGGTGGTGGCTTAAATCCTTAAAGTATATGAAACCACCCTGGGAAAGGCCTATGGTGCAAAGAAAAGTAGGATGAGGACAGAACCCTGGCAGATCCTCATTAAAGCAGGAAAAGAAGCAGGAAAGGACAGTATGACATTATAAAGGAAAAGAGAGTTTCAGGAGAGAACATGTCTCGTGCTATAGGGACAATAAAGAAGATAAGAAATGAAAAACGTTCATGGGATTTGGCAACAGCAGGTTGGTAGTGACTAGTGTCAGCATTGAGGTCAGCCCACAAAGGGCTGAGGAGCGAGTGGGCAGTGAAGGCATGAGATTTAAGTACAGGCAGTTAGAGCAAGAGCTGGGCACTCAATGAGGTCGTGTGCAATAGGAGCTTTCACTTTGGAGCAACAGAGGATAAGGACATTGGGGTGCGTGGCAGTGGATGGTCAGGGCAGGGGTGTGTGTTGGGGGATGCAGAGGAAGGAGGGAATGATGTACACAGCAATTGCCTAATTCAGGGGAAAATGGAAAGGCCTATTGGTAGCCATGGCACCAGTCAGCTGACATGGGAATGCCAGATGTTTGCAGGAGGAGAATAAATTGAAGGACTAGTAGTTAATGCATTTGGGTTCTGGAATTCATGGGAAACACATTTTGTAGCAGAGAAACAGCAGGATGCAGGCAGGAGATAAGGAATTAAGAAACCTAGGCTCAATTTCACATGAAACTCAGGCTGGCCTCATAAACTCTCAAGCTAGGACATAGGTTTCCAAGCCATAAAATGGGGGGGGAAACAGACCTTATCTAGAAGGGAATCCAAACATTCCCTGTGATAATGCTCCTTTAGAAGGCATGGATAATTATGGACTCACCATGTTGTACATAAACACCAGAATGCTATTAAAACAGGGCAAACTTGGAAATACAGGGTGTCCCAAAAGTCAGCCCTACTGTTGCCATCCATAGGGAAAATGAGAAATTGTGGCAGATGTACCTTTATTTACAAAATATTCATTATAGATTTTTTAAAAATATTTATAAAATATTCTCTATGTGTTGGCCACATCTTCGTAAACTTTTGTAATGAGTGTTTTGTAAATGAAGGTATATTCAGCTACAATTTCCCATTTTTTCTGTGTATGGTGACTTTATGGGAAGCTTTTGGAACACCCTGTAATATTAAGGAGGTTCAGAACAAAGCAAACAGCCCCCTCCTCTTGGCCCCGGTGTCAGACAAACACACACTGATGGAGTATAATGCAGAGGTAGCTCTGAAATCCAGTCCCTGGGGAGGGGGGTGGAAGGGAAGGGACAGAAATGTCAAACTGAAATGTTTTGTTCAATTAAATGGTAGGGGAAAAATACCAGGAAAAAAAAACAACTCAAAGCAATGGCTCTTCCCAATAATAAAATGTACCCCTAAAAAGAAAACCTAAGGTCAAATAGCAAATCCAAATCTAAATGACCAGAAGGGGGGGGGGCGGCTTTATTAACACTGTGAGGCATGTTACTTTTTAAAGTAGTCCTTCTCCTAAATAGGCTAAAGTTTAGCCATTCACAGGCTAGTGAGCTCGGGCAAGTCAATTATCAGTTTATTTGTCACATACAGACAATACTACAGCTCCCAAGAGAAGATGTTTTAGAAAGTAAAAAGCAGTGCACCAACATCAGGTAAGGGTTTTTAGTAGGCAGGGCACACCTTGGAGAAATCAGCTTGATATGGCTTCAGCCAGAAAGGGATGGATTGCAGTTTTGCAGGAGTGGTAGGTGTTGTGTAAATGTCCCAGTCAGTTCAAGAAGCCTTTGGCAAAGGAAAAGGACACATTGCCCAGCAAGCTATGTGCTTCATGTCTACCCAAGACAGGAGGTGGGCCTGCCAAGGGTGGCAGCATATCTCTGGGGTGATCCAATGTTGTTCCCCTCCCAGCTCGAGAGGAGCAGCTTGAAATTCAAATGGGGCCCTTTGCTCAGCTAAGTAAAACAGTCTCAAATCTTTCTGACATCTGCACAAAAGGGGTACTGAGGGGCTGTCCTGTAGGGTCAATAGTTCTGGGGCGAGTTTAAATAATTCCGCTTGGCTCTGGGAACACAGCGGGGAAAGGAGGATGACTAAACAGGACCTGGCAGTGAGGGTGGCTTCAAGAATCCATGTTCACAGAGATTGTCCCATGAGCACTGGCCTTGTCTATTTGGGAAATAGGACATTCTTGCCCTTGACTCGTGAAATATAGCTTGGTCTAGTTCAGTAACCTTGACAACCAGTCTTAGAAACTTCATACTTCATAAATAAACTTTGAGGAACATGTTTAACTGTGTGGAGTCTGTCTGTATCTTTCAAATATTGAAGAAAAAAATCTGTGCAGTGATGTTCTATTTTACTCTATCTTTTACCCTTTCAACCACCCAGCTGTTTTCAAAAGAGAAGCTAGACTAAGGCTCCAGATGTTTGGAACCCAAACAAGGACTCCTCATAAAGTAAATCCACTCTGCCCTCCGCCTTCAAAGATCAAAATTTCAGCCAGGGGTTAAACAATGAGGTCATCATAGGCATGCCTGCCTGGTATAGGACTGACTTTAGTTCAGATATCTATTTTACTTTTAAGGGCTCCTCAACCCAGCAGTCTAAAGCTTCTTCTCAGTTCCCTGATTACTGAGCCTAATTGCTTCCCACCCCTCCACAACCCAGAGGTTTAACCCCTTTGTGTCAAGCTTAACATCTCATCTGCTTCCACCTGAGTCATTTTTATTTGCAATATCTTTGCAGTAGTAAAGTAATATAACATAGAATCATCAGGTAGAACGCTATCCAGGAAATTCACAGAAGTGCAAATACAAACTTCCAGTGAATATGTGAAAAGATGCTTAAACTCCCATGTAGCCAGGGAATCAGGATGATTTTCAGTCATCATATTAGTCAAAATTTCAAGTGTTGGCAAGGGTGTAGAAACATGAGCACTCCAATATAAGGATTACGTGAGTATAAATTGGAAGATACTCAGTAGGGTAATTCGGCCATAGGTTTGAAAGTTAAAAATGTCTATTACCCTTGTATCTGATCATTTTGATTGTTAATATCTATTCTAAAAATGAGCAAAAGAAATCCTGCTCAAAGATTTCTACTGTGGCACTGCCAGTTTATAGAATGATGAAATTTGGAAACAATCTAAGTGTCCATCAAAAAGAAATGGCTGATACAAAGAAAGATGGAGACTTTCCATCTTTTGTATTAACCTGGATGGAGCTGGAAAACATTCTCCTTAGTAAAATAGCACAAGAATTGAAAAGCAAGTATGCAATGTATTCAATACTAATATGAAGCCAGTAGATGAACTGATACAGGCCCACACAAGAGAAAAACTCAATTTAATTCAGGTTGGGGGGAGGAAAGACAGAGGAGGAGGAGGGAAGGAGAGGGGATTGGTGTGCTCTCACCTAATGGGCACAATGGAAGGGTATATGGCACACCTCCTGGGTGAGTGGCACAACTACAACAGGGACCTTACCTAACAAATGCAAACATTGTAAACTAATTGTACCTGCATATTAATCTGAAATAAAAAAAATAAAATAAAAGTTAAAAAAAAGGGAATGGTTGAATTAAACCATGGAGTAGAGAAAAAGATCTTAAGGACATACTAACTTTTACAAAAGGACCCAGAATATATATCTATGATTCTATCTTAGAAAATAAAACTAGACCCTGAGACTATTTTTATAGGTGTTTGTATATGTCTGATTACGCACAAAGACAAGAAAGACAACAGTGGTACTGAGAGAGCACCGAGGGAGACTCTTGCTTTGTTTGTACTCCTTGCACATTATTTAAGAATGCATTCATATATTTATTGTAGAATTATGTTTTCCTGAAACATTTCAGAGGGGAGAGCATGGGCCTTGGTAGCTTCAGTGAACATGGCTTCCTTCGGAGGCAGCAGTGGGCAAGTGGGTGAAGCAAATAGGTAAGAAATCAAAGGACTCAGTTAACAGCCTAGAATCTGTCATCAATTTGCTATGTGATCCTGAGAAGTAATTTTCCTTCTGAGTCTGTTTCCTCTGTACAATCAATGGATAAGATGAGAAGCTCACTAAGACCCCTTTCCTTTCTGATATTTTATGATTCCAAGCCTGTGTCTTTAATGTATACTGCGTATGGCCCCTTTTTAATGAAGAAATGCCTTTTTATTCTCTTCCTTCAAATCCTTGCATAGTTTGACATTTCACTTTACTGCAAATGTAAGATAATGATAGAGAAGGTGGAGCGGTCACTGTGTTCCTTGTTTGCCTATGTTTTTAAAGGTTTAGTTGACCTATTTATGCTATTACCTTTCTTTGACACTTTTCCGCTTACTTGAGTGTGATGATGAGAGTTCAAACATAATGCTGGAAGTTGGAAGATCTGAATTCTTACAAGGTGGCCATAAATTCTGGAAACATACACACACTTAACGCACACACACACACACACACGCCGATTTAGCATTTCTAATCCTCAAATCTGAAACCTAAAATGGTCCAATGAGCATTTACTTTTAGTGTTATATCAGCACTCAGAAAGTTTTGGATTTTGGAACATTTTAGATCTCAGATTTGGGGATTAGGCATGCTTAACCTGTACACATGTAGGTGTATGTATGTATTCATATGTATTTTTTTGGTAGATCAGCCCCCTCTGAATGCTTTTTCCTGGGTTGTACCAAAGATGCAGGTTTATTCAGTGAAAATCAGAGATAAAAATCATCTGGGGGCTATGCATATACAGAGATTGATGGAAATGCTGTGAAGATGCACTGTTTTCATTGCAGTTTGCATAACAATTAAGTGCAATAAGACATTGCATGTGTTACAATGTTTTAAAACATAACTTATGCTTCACATAATATCTATAAACCATTCTTTATGTATAGTTGCCTCTATTTCTGGATTTTATGGCTACTCTGTACTCTTTATTCTATCACTAATAAACAGAGCGATTGTTGGATAACTCACATTCCCAGTCTGTAGGTAATGATTAGACCACCTGTTCTCCAGAGTGGTAAGGAAGAATCAAGTGGGTATAAATAAATTATGAAAATTTACACACATCAGCAAACATCATCACAATCTGGTTCTATACAACCTAATTGGCTTTTGGAAGTACTCCAGATGAAATTCTGAGGAAACCTGGGCGTTATGTTAAGGAATGAAACCTCTTCGTGTTTGCTCAGAGACTCTGACCAGTATAGTTCTGCCTATCACTAGTTAGCAAAGCTGCTTCCAGTTGATCCTCATCACTATGCCTGTTCCATGAGGTCATAAAAGTAAATTCTAAGCAATTTAATTATAAAGACAACAGATAACAGCTTCCCTGTGACTATCTGTCTTTCAGTTATGAAATAAGCAACTTACTCTTGATCCTTTCTCAGGAAAGCACTTACAGCCCCCACTGCAGTCTTGGCCTCCACATAGCTTTCCATAAGACTTCTTCTCTCCCTATTGAAAAAAAAAGGAGAAAGTTACTAAACCATGTGAGCCAAGAAGCAGTGTTGCTCCTTGGGACCCTTAACTATACACCTCCCACCAAGTAAATTTAGAGTAGTTTAATTATCTTATCTGATGGTGTCACGAGTCAAATGAAATAAAAGCTAAACTGAAGCTAGTATCCTTTTAGGTCAGGTTGATACTTCACCAGATAGCCTGTCTGGCAGCTAGTTTGGAAACTGTGATTTAGAAACCTCCACACTAGTAGAAATTCCAGTCACAAAACACAAGAGAACTGCTTGTATCGAAGCTGGAAGGAAACCCTAGACATATATATTCCTGTGAGAAAGCAGGTGTCCAGTGACTTAATGGATTTGTACTCATTGAGAAAAACAGTAGTTGTAGCAGAGAACTTGAGAGAAAGCTGAGGGCCAGAAAGGTAGTGACAGATGAAATGGCCACCGTGTAGTCTACTCTTAGAATTGGTTTCCTCAGGCTCCATTTTCTTTCTTTGTTTCTTTTTTGGTTGCAGTTTGGCCGGGGCCAGATTTGAACCCACGACCTTCGGTATATGGGGCCTGCGCCCTACTCACTGAGCCACAGGCACCCCTCAGGCTCCATTTTTGACACACCATTCAAACCTTACAGTGATGCCCTCATGCCCAGTCAGATCTGAATTCCTCAGACAGTACGGCACCGTCCACCCCAAACTCTCCCACTTCATTTTTCCCTCTTCTCTGCTTTATGATGATGAGGAGGAGGATGGTGATGATGATTACGATTACTAGAGAAATCTCTGCAAGGCTTCCACATGACCTCACGTGGGCTGGTCCTCACCCATCTCACCTCCTCACACTGTCTCTGGGTCACTCTGCCTCAGTCACACAGGTGGGCTTTCATTCTTTTTTCAGAAAACATCCAGCATGTTTCTCCCTAGCAGTTACTGCCTCCTCAAATGTTCCTTGCCTAGAAATTTTTTACTGGCAGCCTCTTTTAATCACCTAGGTCTCAGTTCAATTGTTCATTCTCAGAGAGGCCATCCCTGACTATTCAGACTAAGGTAGTCCCCAGCTACTTTCAATGATATCACTCTGTTATGTTTTCATCTTTAGACATTCTGTCTTCTCCCACTAGACTACAAGCTCCCCATCTGTCTTCTCCAATATTGTATCCCAAATCTCTATAACCATGCATGGCACTCAAAGAATGTTTGATGACCACATGAACGGGGCTAGGATTTGGACCCAGGTCTAACTCCAAAGCCTGGACCTCAACCCTTATATACCATAGTGTTTTCTAAGTCCTCTGTCTACCAGAAACTAAATATGAGGACCTAAAAACAAAGAAAACTGCTATTCTGACCCTATCCACCTTGGGGAAAAAGTAAAACATAAATTCTAACTATTATCTGTAACAAGAACTTTATCTCTGGGATGGATTTAGTATCATTCAACTTTTTTTGTTTAATGCTGGCTGTTTTTTCCAAAGAAGAAAGGCATATTTATGAGTCTGCCTCACACTTAATCATTCTTGTCTCTGTGTACTGTGGGCCTTTTCCTAATTCCTGGGGAACATTGTGAATTTCTCAAATGGTCTCTTATCTCTTTAGATTCCCACAACACTTTATCATTGCAACACCTCGGTAATAAGGTAGTGATGGCAGAGCTAAGACAAAATGTTGCTATTTTAGACTCCAAACACCTTCCTTATATGAGATATTTTATCTCTCTTATACGCCTTTGACATGGTAAGTGCTATTGTACACTTTCCAGTTTGCCTTCCATTTTATGGCATGGAGGACAGGCCAGTTTTCATAAGGGTTAGATCAAGAAGTGGTCTGGGAGGAGGAGACTGGAGCCTGGCAAAGACTAGAGAACAGGGAGAGCAGCACTGAATTTAATCTTCACCTATGCAGTCGCCTTGTCTAATGTTGAGTCCTATATTTCTTGGTATTGTGGATAATTTAGTTTTGCTTCTCCATCCATTTCTATATTTTCCAAGCAGTTTCCAATGAGCATAAGAAAAAAATAGTACGTGTTATTAAATTGTAAAAGTCACCCTTTGAAAAGAGAATTCAACAGGTGTTTCCAAAGTTGAAGTTGCATCTATTTGCAGCTATGGCCTACTTCCAAACAGTGTCTGTTTGGGAGTCCCATAAAATTGGTCTATTGTAGAGTAAAAGTTGCCAGGTCTCTAGCACTCAGCAAGGGGCCAGACGAGACAGGAAAATAATTTTCAATAAAAGGAGCTGAGCAAAAATGTAAGGAGTAGAAGCTAAGGTTTCTCTTTTTTGAACTTCAAAATATTAAGGATCAAAGAGATGTAAAGAAACTAAGATTTCTTAGGAACTAGCCAGGACAAGGAAGCAATGACACCCAGCTAACAGACAGGAAGCCATCACTATCCTCTGTCACCGAGGAAGGTAACCAGAGAAGCCCTATTGGCCACAAGGCAATTTCCTGTAATGCCAGCCCTGGCAGTTTCCCCAGGAGTCTTCAATTACAGTGAGGTGGGAGGGGTAAAGGAGCAGCTTCCAGGGAACGTGACCAGACCAGGTTCTGAGGAAGCCTCTGCCTATCCTGGCTTGTCTGGGGCCACTCCACTCCTGTTTGACCAGGCCATGTCGCTGGTATCATTCTCACCTTGGAATGCTCTCCCCTTCCTCTGAAAACACAACCCTTCTTATACTCCCCCCAAATTAAAACTGGAAAGCCTTTGGGAGATTATCTAATACAGTCATTCTTAACTTGATCAGGGCAGCACTGATTATTTTTAATTGTAATTATGTATTATTCTCTCTTGCTTTCCTAAGAAGAATTTCACAGGAATAAGCTATAATAAAAATGTAAGCAAAAATTTTAAAAGCACATATTATGCTCTAACTGTATTGCCAAGAAAAAAAAAAGAAAAGGAAAGTCATTTATAAGAAAACAATATGTACTTCAATATGTGAAAGCCTCCATGGCTATATTAATAAATGTAATGAAGTATTAGTCAGAGGCTAATGGCTCTACACAGAATCATTATGACCAGGACAGCCTGCTGACACAGAATGACAATGGGATGTGGCATTGGTGACTCAAAAACCATGAATGCTGTTGCTATTAGGACACTCATTCTCTGAAATGGTAAATAATTAATGGTCACTTTGGGGGACAAAAAAGTACAATCTTCACTTTATTTACTTGGCAGTTCTAATCAGTAATAATAAAACCATGAAAAAATTCATTTCCATATGGAAAATGTGGTTATGTTCTAGACTCAGATAATTATAAACAGTTTTCACTTTCATCAATACCCAGAAGTCTTTGAAATGTAGGGCAAGATGCAGGACAATTCTCTGTAGTACAGCGTAGCCATAAAGTTCATGTGCAATTTAAAACAGTTGTCTATTTTAAACACAGTTGTCTATTTTAGACAACTATTTTAAATTGCACATGAACTTTATAGCTACCCTATATATAGTACATCTATCATTTCTGCCCACCACCACTTAGTAAGGGCCTCCTCCCCATCATTTGACAACCAAAAATGGCCTCACAGTTTCCCAAATACCTCCTAGGGAGTGCTTCTGTTAAGAATCTCTGGCCTAATCCAAATCTCCCCTTTTATAGATGAGAACACTGAAGGAAATTGCTTTGCCCTGGGTCACAGTGCTGGCAAATGGATTCTAGCACTTCTGTCCATAATGCCATATTCTTCCTACTATATCATACTTCTCAAGGTCAAGTCCAAGTTTCATTTCTTCCATAAGTACTCCAGTTTCAGTGAAAAGCTGCAGCATTCACTGGGCAAGTGTCACATGTTGCTACGACACAATCGTTGCAATGTTTCTTAGGTTGCACGGCTGAGAATCTTGTTTTCTCATCCAGACAGTAATGTCCATATGTGAAAGGTCAAACTATTTTACCTCTTTGTATATCCCCAGAGTGTTAAAGAGGTAAACCTATGTTCTAACTATTACCTGGGGCAGTATACCTTAGTTAAGAGTATAAGTTCTGGCAATAGTCTATACAGGCTTAAACCCCAGATCTGATATTTCTGAGTTGGATGTTGCTAGCCAAGTGATTTTATCTCTCTGATCCCTAATTTTCTTATCTGTAAAATGGGGGTGGCAATAGTATCTACTGTATAGGGTTTGATTGGAAGATTCAATAAAATAAAGCATAGTGTCTGACTCACAGGATGCACTAAATGTTATCTATTATTACTAAATTAACAGCCGCTAGGCCAGACTACCGTAGTCTCCGTGACACTCTGTTCCCTCTCTGGATCTGATTTTCAAGTGATGTGCACGTGTATGGCCATACCAGTCTGTCTATGGCTGATGTTCACCCTGCTTAGTTAGGACGTTCATTTGGATTTGTTGGTATCTGTACATAACCTATCGTTACATATTTTAAATATCATCTCTATCCCACACACGCGTCCCTTTGCAGGTGCTGGTTCCTTTGTCTAAAATGCCTTCCTGACCCCTTTTCCCACTTACCACAAACCCAACTTCTATTCATTCTTTAAAACCCTGCTCAAACATCATGCTCATGGTGAAGACACCCCCAAACTCTGCCTCTCTCTCAGCTATTTCAGGCAGAATGTCCTACTCTCTCCTCTTTGCTATATTTTACTCCATCTATTTGGTTCTAATATCAGACCGGAATCAGGGCTATGTCTTTTTCTTCTCTGCAGCCCTGTCACAAGCAGGCCCTCAATGGAGGGCTGTGAAATAACCACTCTCAGAACAGTGGAGTTACACATGTTAAAGATCAGCATCACCTGGAATTCTCCCTCTCCCTTGGGTTTCCTGAAATAAAGAACTACATCATAATGTCCCTACCACCAGCCAATATGCTTTTCCAGGTAACATCAGTGCCCACTGGCATGGGTAGTGGCAGGGATGACAATGACGCAAAAGGTAACCCAGAAAGAGATAGGATGTAAGAGAGCTTAGCTAGAATGATTGAACAGCTTACAAAAATGAGTTATGTCTGTGAGGAATTTCCTCCAGAAAGTTGGGTCACAAAATACTGGTTGTGCAACATTTTATTTTGGCCATTCAACATATATTTATTAAGCATCTAAGCTGGGCACTGTTTTAGACATAGGGGATAGACAGTGTATCATACAGCTGTAAGTGAAACCAAGTTCCTGCTCTCCTGGTGTTTATAATCTAGAGGGAAGACAAACAGTAAACAAATTAATGTTACATACCTATGTGTGAGTGATATGTATTGTGGAGGAAAATACATTGGTATAAGAGGACCGGAATTGTTGGAGTCAGGCTATTCTTTATTTATTTCTTTTGTAGAGATGGGGTCTTGCCCAGGCTAGAGTGCAACGGCTATCCACAGGTCCAATCGTAGCACACTGCAGCCTCGAGCTCCTGGGTTGAAGTGATCCTCCTATCTCAGCCTCCTTTAGAGCTGAGATTATAAGCATGCACTGTGGCACCCAGCTCAGGTTGTTATTTTATGTAAGGAAGTCAGGGAAGGCCTTGGTTATCAGGTGATTTCTGAGCAAAACCACTGTATTTCTCAAAGTACAGTTCTTGGACCCGCATCCTCAGCCCTGGAAACTTCTTAGAAATATACCAATTTCTTGCATAGAAATGCAAAACCTTTAGGGGCAGGCCCCACAAGGCCCTTCAGGTGATTCTGTGCACACTACCATTTGAGATGGAGAAGATGAGAGAGCAAGCCATATGGCTATCTGGAGAGTGTTCTAGGGAAAGGGAACAGCAAGTGCAACAGCAGTAAATGACAGAATATGTTTGATGTTTTGGCTAAACAGTAAGGAGGCCAGAGTGTTGGAGTGAATAAGGGGAATGGGGTAGATAGATGATAAAGCCAGATTACAGAAGATTTTATAGCCCACTATAAGAACTTTGCCTTTGGAAAGTCATTAAAGGACTTTGAACATACTAGTGACACCAACTGAGTTACTTTTCTGAATGGATCACTGGAGTTGCCATGTGAACTGCAGCAGGGGAAGGGTGGAAGCAGAAAGACCATCTGAAGGCGGTGGTGGAAGTTCAACAGAAGGAGGCTTGGACCAGAGGCACAGTTGGAGAAACTGGCAGAAGTAGGACTCTAGGTACGTTTTGAAGGTAAAGCTCCTAGGATTCCCTGATGGATTGGATTCGGGATGTACCTGAAAAAGAGGAGCCAAGGATGACTCCAGAGTTTCTGTACCAAGGATGTAATTGCCATTTATTCAAATGGAAAAGACTGTTGGAGGAGCTGCCTTGGGAGCCATCAGGAATTCTGACTTTGAGCTATCTATTAGACATCTAAATGGGAGAGTAGGTACTTGGCTTTAAGTTGGGAGTTCAGGGGAGATACCTTGGTCAGCATAAACTTGACTATGTTGTAGTAACAAATCTAAAATCTCTTTTTTTTTTTAATTAAATCATAGCTATGTACATTAATGCAATCATGGGGTACAGTGTGATGTTTTCATATACATTTTGAAATACTCTCATCAAACTGGTTAATGTAGCCTTCATGTCATTTTCTTAGTTATTGAGTTAAGACATTCATACTCTGTTTTTAGAAAGATTCACTTGTACCCTTGTAAGATTAATCATAGAGGTAACTCCACCAATTACCTCCCTCCACTCATCCACCCCCTCCCTTCCCCTCTCCCACCCCCCTTCCCATATTCCAAGGCTATAATTAGGTTATAACACAAATCTAAAATCTCAAAAGTGTAACACAACAAAGTTTGATTTCTCACTCATGTCACGATCCAATCAAGGACAGGCAGCTCTCATGCCCAAACTAGGGAAATGGGTAAGTTGTAAAGGGCCACGTGAGGTTATGGTAATGAACTTCAAGGAATACCAATTATAATACCAATATTGTGAGGCATTCTCTAGCCTTATTCAGCCATGGGGATACAGATGCAGATGAGGGGAAGAGTTGGATTTAATCAAGGTTGGGGTCTGATGGTAAGACTGATAAAGAGAAAGAGAGGCAAGGGAAGTTGAGAGTGTAACTAAAGAAGTGATTATGATGATGGACCATGAAATCTAGGATTGCTAAGGAAGGCAGGGAGAACAAGCAGTAGGTAAAGGGCAGTAAAAAGGTAGTACAGTCAATGGATGACTGACCCTGGTGGGGTTGAAGAAATGTATGGGTTTTAGCTGTTCCTAAAAAAAAAAAAGAAGAAGAAGAAGAGGTGGTATAAAGAAGCTAGGGCCTGTTAACCTTTACATAGTACAAAATAATTCAGTCCTTGGGATATAACACATACTTCTTGAGTGAGCTCAATAAATTGTTGTTGAAATTGCTCCTCAATGGTAGTTTCATACAACATAACAACACTATCCTGTTTTAATAACTTCAGTTTTCTTCCAAGCACATGTCACACAAAATCTCATTCGATTCCCCACCATAAATCTGAACTAGGTATTTTAGATGTATGTATAGAGACATACACACATATATAATATTACAATGACTTATATATATCTTCACCTACCCTCCTACACATTAACTTCCTTTGAGATGACGACCTTGGCTTGTTCACCATAAGACAAGTCAATTTAAATCCTCTAAGCTTCAATTTCCTGAACTATACGATAAGGATAATATTTTACTTTACAGGGTATAGTGAGGTTAAATGAGATGATGTCCTTAGGAAGGTGCTTGGTATACTGAGCATATAGTATGCTGGTATTATTTATAATTACAGTATGTCCTCACTCAATGACTAATTCCTACTTAAAAAAAAAGAAATAGAAGCTCAGTGACTTCTTCAACATAGAAAGTTTAGTATCAGGCTGTGCGTGGTAGCTCACACCAATAATCTCAGTGCTCTGGGAGGCCGAGGTGGGTAGGTTGCCTGAGATCGGGAGTTTGAGACCAGCCTTAGCAAGAGTGAGAGCTCGTTTCTAAAAATAGGCATGTGTAATCGCAGGTGCCTGTAGTCCCAGCTACTTGGGAGGCTGAGGCAAGAGGATCTCTCATGCCCCAAAGTTTAAGGTTGCTGTGAGCTATGACGCCACGGCATTCTACCAAGGGTGACAAAGTGAGACTCTTTCTGAAAAATAAAAAAACAAAACAGTTCAATGACAGAGCTGGAATAAGAAACTAGACATCCTCACTCTCTGTCTCTTGTTTCATTATTATTATTTTAGTCAGACCTGCTGCCACTAGTTCTAAAAGTTAGACTGAAATTGAGAAGTCAGAAAAAGAACATGAAATGTTCAGAGAGGTACCTTTTGGTGTACTTCTTATCAATACTACTTTGCTTACTTTACCATATCATTTGTTATGTTTGCACACTTTCTAAACAACCCTCATATATGATTCTCATAACTACTTTTGAAGCAAAGGAACAATGTTTTATATGCTCGCTTTCCAGAAATAAAATATTCCTGTGTTTCAGAGGGTTTCATTTGCTAGTTAAGTGACAAAGCAAAGCCAAGGCTTCCTTTTTTGAGTGCATAAACATCGAAAAGGGAAAAATAATACAAGATGCTAAGGTGTCCTTTTATAATCTTCATTCCCTACTGATAGCCTCAGAGTCCAGAAATTCAGAGAGGCCTCGTTGGCTGGCTCAGAGGTATTCTTGGGGTCACATTCATAATAATGGCTACGATGAGCATCTGCTATGTGCCTGGCTAAATAGTTCTTTTTTTTTTTTTTTTTTTTTTGTAATTGTCTGGGATTCATTGAAGATACAAAGAATTAGGTTACATTGATTGCATTTGTTAGGTAAAAAGTCCTTATCATAGGCTCGGCGCCTATAGCTCAACCGGCTAAGGCGCCAGCCACGTACACCTAAGGTGGCGGGTTCGAATCCCCAGCCCAGACTCGCCAAACAATGACGGCTGCAACCAAAAAATAGCTGGGCGTTGTGGCGGGCGCCTGTAGTCCCAGCTACTTGGGAGGCGGAGGCAGGAGACTCGCTTGAGCCCAGGAGTTGGAGGTTGCTGTGAGCTGTAATGCCACAACACTCTA